>CAKALU010068776.1:4620-32373 GCA_916700995.1 Hozukius guyotensis | reverse complement strand
AAAATAATGAAAAATAATAAGCAAAATGACAAAAATATATAAAGATACAGCATAGGCTATGCCCCTTTAAATTTTGGGCCCTTGCAGCTCTCAAATCTGGCTTGTCTCTCATCAAAGGTTTGCTCTCCACTCAACCCCCTCCAGGTATTCCAGCCTCCTCTTTTATGAAGCTGGATCCTACTAAGTAATATTGATAATAATTAATAATCAATCAAACAACAGCATAATAATATCTAGTCCAAAAAATAGGACATAATTCATAGTTAAATTATAAAACATTTAATATAACATTTTGAGGCAAGTAATTATTCAAACTAATTAAAATTACATTGCTTATTGTAAACCCCCCAAAACACCCCTCCAACTCTGCCGTACTTGGTACCTTCTCTGGGAACCCCCCTTACATAAGCTATTGGTACGCTCCTGTTCGGTTTCGGCAGTCCAGGTCTAAACCAAGGAGCGCATCTACAGCAGAGAAGAAAGGGTGACAAACAATTTACTGAATATACATTTTACAATAAATGGAAATGTTCAATATCAATACTTATGCCTGTGTGTAATTCATTAATACATTTATGCTTTGTAACACTATGACCCCCATTAAGAAATTCATTACTTTGTCGGCGGGTCTCCCGACATTTAAGAAGTACTGATGCTACGGTAACACTTAACACCGACACCTCCAAGCCGGCTTGATTTAATATATGATGGAGGTGGCGTTACAGTGTGTGTGCGTTGCATCTTACTTTACAGGGCACGGGCTAACCCGTAATAATACCTATTGGTAAATTACTGTTGATTTTGGTTTGTTTGGAGGTAACAAAAGTAACAAATGTGATGATGCTGATGAAATGTGAAGAAGATAAAAAGAAAGGAAATTATCCAGCAATTGTTGTTCATAATGACAGGATGGTTTAATTTCTCCCTCTCAAATAGCCGGTAAATTCTTTAAAGGTCCCATATTGTAAAAAGGGAGATTTTCAGGTCTTTTACATTGCAAAACAGGTTTAAGTGCTTTATAAATACTGTTAAACTATCAAAACGCTCAATATACGGTGAGATACACCCAGCCTGTATTCAGAAGTTGTGCATTTGATTTCTGTCCATTTGTGATGTCACAAATATACAATATTTAGACCATTACACGGTTTTAAACGTAAACATTCTAAATGTGTCCCAGTTTATTTCCTGTTGCAGTGTATGTGAATGACATCAGCTGACAGGGAGTAAACATGGACCCAAACTGTTGCGTAGCAACGCAAATCTGTTGCAATTACATTGAAGTACACTAAAATGGAGTGTTTCAGACAGAAGGTAAATACAGGTATATTCAGGCAGACAGTACAAGAAAAATAATGTGTTTTTTGAACATTACAGCATGTAAACATGTTCAATTAGAAACACAAAATACAAGTATGAACCTGAAAATGAGCACGATATGGGACCTTTAAAGGTTATCAACCTAACAACCTCCTAACATCAATCTCCTAGCAATCTTCAAACGAAGTTCAACATCAAAGAAATGAACTGTTTGCATTGCTATGGACTTTAATAAATGCAAGAGTGAGTCTGTGGTACTCTAAGCCATTTTCGGGTTCAGGCAGATGTTGAGCAGAAGAAAAGCCCAAAGAACTCGACAGTACCCGTGTGGTAGTTCCCACTACAGTATGTGTCTCCAGGACGACATTTTGCCATGATGACACACACACACACACACACACACACACACACACACTGATAATCAAGGTGAAAACTACAGTAACAATTTAATGTAAAAAAGACTCTAAATATCCTCTAATAGCAGCAGGTTGACAGGAATCTATTACTGTATAGAATGAGTTACTAAAGCCTCCTCAATTCATCTGTGGAACATATTGAGTGTGTTAAAACGGGGTTAAGGTGAGGCTACATTAGTGATAATGATATCCTGCAGGGCACCTAAATATTTCAAAATGTATGGAGAGACTGCAACGCTTTAGTAAGCATTATGTGCAGTGTCTTTTACAAATTCATACATTTCTGGCCTAACTGAGTCAGGTGAGGTCACACTTGAGGAAAAAAGGGGTGACATTTTTCCCTCTCAATTTAAAGATGGAGGTCAGAGAAATGGAACATATAAAATTCACTTAGTATGCTGATTTGTCTGCATCCTTTCAGGCAAGGCCTTTAACAGTCTCCCCATAAAGGAATTCAATTCCTGGGCAAAGAGAGGCGCTGGGGGGCCGGCAAATAATCACGCTGCTTCGGAAGCCCCTAAGCTCATGTTATGATGAAGGCAAACTGTCAAGTGCTAAATAGAAAAACATTATGGTCTCTCTTTTTCGGAAATGCACCTGTCATTCCATATTGGTTGCATGCATATCCCGGAACAGGCTGGAAACATTATCTGTCACTTTTACTCTCCCAACACATATCTCTTAAAAGGCGGGGAGAAAATAAAGCAGTGCAGTTGAATGGTGTAACGGGTCACAGCTCCTCACCAGCATGGAGCGTGTTTCCCAGCCTCTCTCTCTCTCCCCTCCAGCCACTGGGAAAAGGAGGTTTTGAGTACAATCCATGATTACAAGGATTAGATTGGCTGCTTAAAGCTGAAGGGCAACTCTTATGCAGTTTCAAATCATACTAGATGGCCTTTCCGATGGCAAAGTGCACGGACCGGCAAAGGGAAGAAAGAACGGGTGATAAAGAGAGGCAGGGAGATTTTTTTGGCATCACATAGGAAGGATTTCGCAGCCAAGTCAACTGTGAATAATATTTGTAACTGCAGGATACACAGCGTTTGGAGTACAGCCCGAGAGCCCTGAAACACAAGCCCTGCACCGCTAGTCCCTGATGAACTTTAAAAAAACAACACACTGCAATAGTTAATGGTGCCTTTCAGCCCATAATTAGGGGCAAAGCACACTCTTCTAATTAAACAAATTTACCCCACATTATTTTGAGAGGATCATCACAGCCTCACCGAAAAATCTTCATCAAAAGTCAGCTGAAATGCCTTCCACAGCGTGCGTCCCAAATGGTGACAAATTATTTCAGCGCTTTTCACTCATTAGATCTGGGTCTCTCCACTGCTCCTAGATGTGACATTCTGTATAATTAAGCTTCAGGCAAAGCCAGAAATATTCCACCATGTGGAACAGAGAGCCGAAGCAGGATCTCTGTCAGATGTGGCCGTCCTCTAAGTTTGACTTAAATACACACACATCAGCAAAAAACAGCAATTAAGAGGGACAGAGCTGTCATCAGGATCCTTCCGGTGATTTTACAGTGTGGCACGATGCATTCAGGCTCATTAGTGGAGCTCACCTGTCTCCATCACAATGCCAGAACAAATTACATGTTGGAGGAAGTCAGGCACTGGCATCCTGTGCCAGGGAAAAACCAGCGTAGAGTAGAGCCGAGCCGGCATGGCACGCCGAGAGGTAGAGTGAAAAAAAAAAATAGCTGACAATATCCAGAGAGAGGCCTTGAGAGAGCCGGCAGTCAGTGTGAATATCATCAATTCAACACTACATTTTACAGGTCTGCTAATTTCATGGTAAGTAGGTAATAATTAGCGAGTAACATATTTGAAATTTCTTAGAAATTACCACTATATTTACCTTAAAATTTATCAAAAATTAGCCCAACATTATTTAATAATTATATTCCGCTATTTTTCAAAGCAGGTAATAAATACCCGGTAATTTCTTTAAAGGTCCCATATTGTAAAAAGTAAGATCATGTCTTTTATATTATAAAGTAGGTTTAAGTGCTTTATAAATACTGTGAAAGTATCGAAGCGCTCAATATACAGAGAAATACACACAGCCCGTATTCATTTCTGAATACGGGCTGTGTGCGTTTGAAACAAGCCGTTAGGATTTCTGTCCATTTGTGATGTCACAAATATACAATATTTAGACCATTTCACGGTTTTAAACGTAAACATTCTAAATGTGTCCCAGTTTAGCCCGTATTCAGAAATTGTGCGTTTGAAACAAGCCGTTAGGATTTCTGACCATTTGTGATGTCACAAATATACAATATTTAGACCATTACACGGTTTTAAACGTAAACATTCTAAATGTGTCCCAGTTTATTTTCTTTTGCAGTGTATGCAAATAACATCAGCTGACAGGAAGTAAACATGGACCCAAACTGTTGCCAGGCAACGCAATTCTGTTGCAATTCCGTAGCAATTCTGTTGAAATGCACTAAAACGGAGCATTTCAGACAGAGGGTAAATACAGGTATATTCAGGCAGATAGTATGAGGAAAGTAAAGGTTTTTTTGAACATTACAGCATGTAAACATGTTCTAGTAGAAACACAAAATAGTAGTATGTAAGTATGAACCTGAAAATGAGCATGATATGGGACCTTTACATTTCCAGGAAAGTAATACGAAGTTAATTGATATGCATTACAAACGCTTTATTCCCAGGTTGCTGTTTACTGGTAAGTAGATGATAATTTGCTTGTAACTTCTTTGACATTTCTTGGAAATTACATCCAAATAATTGTATAATTATGAAGACAATGGAGTAGAAGCGCCACTGGGTCTTTGTGGTGATCACATACAGGTGCTCTTTGGATCCTTCAGGGCTCATTCAATCTTGCGAAGGGCTCATTGCATGGGTGGAATATGGTCTCAAAAAAGTACAAAATGCGATATGTAGATATGTGTTTGTCGCCATAAACAGAAATATTTATGAAATAACACTTCAGGAACAATATAAAATTGTATTTTAATATATTGAACTATTGAAAGGTAAGGTCATTGTTTAGTCAATATGTGTTTGTAGGCAGAAAAATGTGGATCACACTAAAGTTATAGATTATGGAATTCATCATGTGTAGACCTACATATGAAAGTATTAAGTCCACCTTGACTTAGTAGTCACATTTTATCATATTTGTCTTTGTGATAATCATTTAGGGTTACCTCTCATCTCCTCTTTCCTTCACTTCCTTTTAATTCCCCTCCCCTCCACTTCTTACCCTTTCTTTGCCCCCTCCCCTTTTTTCTCCTCCCTATTGATGATGTGTCATTTCCTTGTTTTTCGACACATTGATGGAGAACCACCCTCCACAAGTCGTCGCGGTGCTCTGTCATGCACCTCTGAATTTTTGAAACTAAAAGACATGTTTTGAGTCTGCTTTTAAAAGAAGACACTGTTGGAGCAGACCTTAGTTCAAGTGGCAGAGAATTTCAGAGAGTAGGACCATAATAACCAAAGGCACCGTGAGCTGATTTAGAATTTATAACAGTCACAATCACAGTTTAGTATAATCCTCTTTAGCCCACTGTATTCTACCCAGGTAGCATGTATGTATTGTTAGATCTAATAGAAGCTTATCTGTCTCAAAACAACTTTCACTGCAGGTGACAACAGGGAAGAGGAAGGACTGTGCTGGGCGTTCCTCTTGCTTGTTGGATGGATGCATTACTACGTAACGTCAACGTAGTCCATAATAATTCCAGACTCTCATCAAAAAACAACCTGGACACAGCAAGAGGGAAATATTCATCATTATTATTGGTATTACTGGCTTAAGTCATTCTAAATTACACTGTGAAATAACGGCAACATTCTGCAGCTCAACCAAACACGAGAACATCCATCACATCTAATTAACAACTGTGAGTGTTTACCTCACAACTCAAGTGCTGACTCCCTGGTGGCTAACCTTGGAAAATAAGTGCACCTTGTGGAAGCATTACTCTGGCATGACTCAATTTACAGTTATAAAACATACCATCAGACTATCATTTATCTCCAGTTGGGTTTATGATTTGATACACAAAGAAAACTACTGCAGTAAGTAAGATTAATGGAAAGGGTGACTCGTGCAGCGGTATCCCACGCCGACGGCCGTGACAAAGCCTCGTTATACGACAACCTGGGAATGAGAAGGTGCTGCTCTGACACCACCACCACCACCAAAGAGTCAAGCTCCACCCCCCAGGACAGAGCCAGCCTCCCTGGGCCCGTGTTTAACGAAGCGGAATTTGGAGTTAGCGAGTTAACTTCAGAATTAACACTGGGTTTTCAGTCCTATGACGGTGGTTCACTTCTTACCAGGGTAGATCGCCATGGTAACTCATGCTGCACACTTATCCTGCTCCGCAGCAGGTTATGTTCCAGATAACAGATCAACTCGTATTAGTCCAGGTGATATGTGAAAATGATGTCCACTTTTTCAAAAAAGCATGAAACTTGGTACGTCTACCCCTAGAGTATGTTTTGATGGCCAACAATTACAATGATACCGTTATGCAACATTGTAAACTGTTCAGGTGAATAGTTAATGGTGCATTCAATGTGATGAAAATGCGTGCATGTTGTGTAGAGCTTTATCCTTTTGTTCATTAACCCTGACAATACAGTGACTGTAAACAGTAGAACACTATTCAATATGACCTTAACAACTTAGCTTAAAAGAATGTGTCAAACAAAGATTTACTTCAAACAAATATATTCCAGAAACATGTTTATTTCAAGGTTTTGTTGTTGTTGTTGAACTTATTTTTCACAGTCTCCTTTCCAGTCTTCTCCACATTAACACAGAGCTGTGCACTTTATGGAGGCTTTTTTTTGCATTTGCAATGCCCCCGGTAGCCAAAAGAGTTCAAGGATGGATTGGCTTGCCTGTGAAAGAGTTGACCACAATAGTCTCCTCCTCCTCCCACTGCTAGTTTGAGGGGCTGCACCAGTACATCCTTACTTGGGGGGATTTGCTCCTTACTCTAGACTTTTTTTTTTTTTTTTTTACATTTCTTGGATGCCCCTATGGTAGATAAAACATGATGAAGTTCCCTCTAGTTGCCCTTAAATGAAAACAAAAATGATGCCCTCTAGGGTGGCCGTAAAATTGAAAAAACAGATATGCCATATAGGCTGCCCTACATGCTAGAAAACTTTCTGTGTGCTGGTGCACCTTTTTTTTTTTTTTTTTGCCCCTACCCCTCAGACAGCCTGAGTCCCCCACTGCACCCCTCAATGGAAATGACCTCCTCTGGAATGCTTTTTGGAGCCTTTGACAGAACCATGAAGGCCTCTGTTGCCATGTCATTGGTATTCTAGGTGTCCCATGCTGTCTTCCTGCCCCTGGTTGCAAATGCAGATGTGTCACAGTCAGTGAAGGCATGGAACACAGGTAGGGCTCTTCATTCATCCAAGGGGAAATCATATCTGTTATTTGTGGGTGAGATGATAGAACACGAACAAGAGTGAAGAGAGGATGCTACTCTGTGCTCATGCTTCTGTCAAAGGCTCCAAAAAGCATTCTGCTCTATGATCGTAGCAGCCAACTCAACATCGATCAAGCTCGTCTCGAGTTGTTCACAAAGACAGGAAGAGGAATGGAGCATACCCCCCCAACTAAAGATGAACTGGTCAAAGCAGCACTGTATCTAGGAGGACAGTGTTGGAGACAAACACTTGAGATGGCACCAAATATGTAATCTCAAACAGACTGGGGTTGCATGGACCCAGGTGATTGGAGACCATCGTTGTCAACTCTTCCACAGGCAAGCCAGTCCATCCTTGAACTCTTAAGTTGTGGCTACCGGGGGCATTGAAAAGGCAAAAAAAGCCTCCATAAAGTGCAAAGCTCTGTGTCAATGTGGATGAGACTGTGAAGCACACAGTGAAGAATAGGTTCAACAACAACAAAACTATCATTGTTATGACCCTGGGTATTTAAGAACTGTGATAAGTATGAACTGTGGCTTAGCGTGTTTCTTTTGAGAGTTGTTAGTTTGTAATATAAATTGGTAAATTGTTTGTTTAGCAAAACATTTGATCATTTGATACGGTTTGACATTTAAAACTGTGTAGTTTTCACTAATTTGTGAATATTTCAGGGTTTTTTTTCACTGTAAATATAGAGCACTTTAAAGCAGTTTTGGTAGGAGTGAGAAGCCCTTTTCTTTTGTTTGCCAAGTGGCTGTTTTTCTCTTGTTTTGATGGTAGGAGCTCAGGTTAGAGACTTGTCTTTTGTTTAACTTTTTATTTTGGTTTAGGGAAGGTTAGATTTAAACAAGTGATATTTTTTGTTGTTTTGGGCATGGCTCAACTCTAAAGTTGCAAATAAACTGCTCCTTGTGTGTTTTGAAACGCTGTGTAGCTGGCCTTTCTTGAGAGTGGGAAGAGTGGGAGTCGCACGTCGTGTTATATCTAGGTTCCCCTAGACCGGGGGCATAACAATCAAATAAACACGTTTATGGAATACATTTTTTGAAGCAAATATTTGTGTTTAACACATTCTTTTTCACCGCTTTCACTCCCCCCCTTCCAACCATAGACCCATTTTTGTCATTTTTAGGGGGGCAGGGGGTCAACAGTATATGCAACATAGAAGTGGTACCTGAAAGCTGGGAACCTGAAGATTAATTTGAAATGCAGCTCAGCAGTGTGTCAAGTTGTTTGTGTCATAAATCTGTAATAAACATTGTGTTTTGTTTAGGCACCTATTCAAATGTTCAGACTGAATAAGGGCTTAGAATATTATGATAGAAGTATATGATGGCCATTCCCGTCCTCAATCATGTCTCATAAGTTGTTGCAGCAATTTTTGGGTTGATACCATTTGTTACACAGATTTGATGCACAATTTAACCGTTTTTAACCATTTGAGAACTGATATAAAATTATCAAAAATCGTTCCAAAATACCACATTAAGACACCAAGACCTTGAGGAACACCATAGAAAAAGCCATGCTGTGATTTGGGATCAAAAACTTTTGACATTTTGAGATTTCTGCAAGAATTGCATTTTTCGGCGATTGGATTGCGAGCACTTCTGTTGTTTAAACTGCTCAGAAACCCCCTTATTGTCAATCTAGCTAGGAAAGCCATCCATCCTCTCAATGCTCTAGGGCTGTAGTTTGTGGCTGTAACGTTTCATGAGGCTGTGATTATCCTAGAGGTCACCACAGGTCATTTTATACAGTTAGGTCAAGTTTAAAAAAAATGCTCACTCACTACAATGAAATGGCTACTATGGGGACTAACATCATCACACATGAATACAGTTGGGCTCATTGGATCCTCAAGAGTCTCAGCTTTACAGTGATACCCAATTTATGTAATTCAAGACTGTTTAGGGACCCCAGTATGCAGAAATATTCAAATACACCATTTTAGAATAGGAGAAATATAACACATTTATACTGCATGCAAAACACTGCATGGTTTTTGCCCCAAACGGCATGTCTGTAAAGGGGAGACTCGTGGGTACCCATAGAACCCATTTTCATTCAAAATAATAATCATTGAAAATGTTTAATGTCATTAAATAAACAGTCCCACACTTCAAGGCTTCAGGGGCTCCATAGAACGCGGTTACAGCGTTAAGGCTTTCTTTCTGGCAGCACTCTGCTTTGAGCTACGACTGAGGTGCAACATTTCACTCTCCATACAGCGTTCACTTTTAACTGACAGCGTCTGAAAGCAGCATGAAGCAGATGGGAGCAGGTGGGCCAGGCTTCCTCTTTCCTTTATCGTCATGGCAGGAATTGTCTAAAAGGTGCTAATAACACTCGGAGCTGGTGGGAGCGAGCAGCTTGGGGTTCCAGATGGAGCTCTTTAACCATACTGACTAAATGCTGATGGTGATAAAAATAGTCATTATCAAAAAAAAGAAAAAAAGGCACTTATTTGCATGAGTTTATTTTTCATACCACAAAACTGATATCATCTCCATTTTAAAACTTTAAGTCTTTAAGTACGCCAGTTCAAACTATTACATGATTATATAAGCCAATAACTATAGAATCCGAGTGTCTATTTGCACCCGGGTGAGAAAAGTCGCACGGCAGCTAAATATATACAGTATATATATATATATATATATATATATACACACATATACAGTATAGTCATTCACACAATGGCAGCAATTTGTGGTTAAGTATCTTTTTTAAGGACACTTCAACATGTGGACTGGAGGAGCCGGGGATCGAGCCGCCGACCTTTCCGATTGGTGGGTGACCCGCTCTACCTCTCAGCCACAGCCGCTCCACGTCAATAGCATTGTTGGCTACTGACACCTGGATGCTAATAGCATCTACCTTATATAATACATATAAAGTGTCATTTACTCAGTGTTTGGTTCGTTAACTATTACAAGCAATAATACTGACTACAGCTTGGCAATATGGCTTATAAATAATATCTTGATATATTTAGGCTATGCAGCGATATACAATATATATCTTACATATTTTTTATGTTTTCTCTAAATAACACAACTGTTTAATTTAACCCTTTGATGCGTATGATCATCATACCAGTGTGATCATTCTAGTAAACTAATCTGAACGGTGTACTGTCATGTTGAAGTCAGATTGGTCTTTGGAAATGTATTCTTATTAAGTTTTTCTAATTATTCACAATTGAATTTCAATTTTTCTCTGAAATGCAGTTTGCAGGTGGTAATTTTAGAATAGTCATTCATTTTATTTATCATTTAATATTTATTCATTTTGTCATTTATTTATTTATTATTGACAGAGTGACTGACTTATTGAATGAATGTGAAATTGCATATCACATTCACCGTAAGAACGAGAGGAATGACAATGACAGAAATGAAAGAAAGTGATTGCACTTCATAGAAATGTATTGCACTGTCAGAGATTTACATTTTCTGTCTCTGTCTTTTCAGCTTTAACAGAACGACAGCTGTAGACCTAGGTACTGTATCAGCAACTCAATCCATTAGCCTTATATACAGTTTATCAATTTTTTCACAAATTCCATCCACTTCTGCTTGGGTTTTTGTTTTGATTGTAAAAATATATTTAGCGCTCTGCTAGTGCTACATTCTTATATGAGTGCTCTGATTAATAAATGTATTCTTTGATTTTTAAACAGTAGCCTTATGTTGCTGCTATTTAACTTTTCTTTTGAAACTAATTGAATAAAATAAAAATGCAGGCTTATAAAATTGTACCGTTAACTTTTTCTCCCTGTGTCTGCCTGGTTTTCCTCTCAGCCCAACAGACATGCATGTTTGGTATTAATAACACTCATCGGCTCTGACCAAACTGTGCTTCAGAGTTAGTTTGTTCTCAGATTTTGTATATATGCATTCTTGAATTATATCATCAAACCAAGAACATCATTATAATAGTGTGCACCTCTTTCTCACCCTGTATATGTGACAGAGTTTACAGCGTAAGGATACGAGTGTCCAGCGCTGTTTAAACCACAGGTCTGGCCTCTGCGTGGTGTGTATGTTTGTGTGTGTGTGTGTGTGTGTGTGTGGTGTTACACTGGCACTGAAGGTGAATGCAGACACCAGAGCCCCATTAGCCCGAGCATCTTGCTCACGGTCAAAAAGAACTTGCTCTCCATTTGTAGCTGGGGGCAGATGGTCATACCTCCATGGAGTCTGGGCTGGTGATGGTGTGTGTGTGTGTGTGTGTGTGTATGTGTGTGTGTGTGCGTGTACATTATGTTAGTGTGTCGTTGTGGTTGTTCCTGGCCCAGCTGGGTGTATATTGGTGGGGCTTGGCAGTGGCTGTTAGGCAGCCAAGAGGAACATTGCTCATCTATTTATCTGCACAGTTTCACTTCTGCATGTATTTCAGGGATGCCTGAAGGCAAAGCAAATCTGCAAAGTTTTTCTTTCATCCTCAACTGTAAATACGTGTCTATCTCCAGCTACATGTACACAAACATTACCTCTGTATGTCTTCACAAAAGTTACTTCACTGAGCTCTGTAGGTTATTTCTCACAAATGTACCTGTAAAGACAAACGTAAAACAGAGTGAATGAGGCATGCAAACTCATCAGGGGTAAATAAGGGAACAAAGATGTAAACCCACTGGGGGGGGGGTATTGATTTTTATCCCTGGCAAAGGCACCAATTTATGCCTGAAAAGATTAAGTAAGGGACAATGTACAGCGAGCCAGTTATTGTTGTGAAAGAATCCCTGACAGGGCGATGCACGCTTATTACACGGCTATTTACTGAAGAAATCAATATTTTGACACAAAAACGGTCCGCCAGAGTCCGACATCTGAACTGCGGCCATAGCAACGGTCTGTTATACATAGCAACGGTCTGTTATAAAGAAATTACAGACTGCAGAACGCCGTGATTGACCAATCAGAATTGAGTATTCAACACAGCCGTGTAATAAAATAAAATATTTTACCTTCAAAACCTTTTTTCCTTACTGAACAAAAACTTACTTATAAAACGTATTTAACTATTTAACTGTATTTTATCATCAAAATAACATATCTGTACTTATTATCTTTATAAAATGTATAGGCAACCAGATACTACATCCCTGTCATTGGTACACTGTCTCTTATTTCGACTGAACACTGACAATCTTTGCTAATACGCCAGTAGTGTCAAAGACAGACACAATCCTCCTGCTGGGGACTGAGGCAGCACCGCTAACTTTGGTAAACTATTTTCATTATAAAAATAAGGAACTTTTCTTCTTCTGTCTTACTTTGTAGGAGCACTGAACAAACACTTTTCCAAAAAGGCAACAGGTCACTCACCATTGGTTATAAAACTGAGAAGAATCTATAATGCTATGAAATAAAAATAAATACTAAATAAATTGAATAAAAAATAAATAAAACTTGTGCATTAGGAAGACTGCACGGTGGTGCAGTGGTATACTTGGGTTTTCTCCGGGTTCTCAGGTTTCCTCCCACAGTCCAAAGGCATGCAGGTTCATTGTTGACTCAAAATGTCCCGTAGGTGTGAATGTGAGTGTGAATGGTTGTCTGTCTCTATGTGTCAGCCCTGTGATAGTCTGGAGACCTGTCCAGGGTGTACCCCGCCTTCACCCAATGTCAGCTGGGATCGGCTCCAGCACCCACCCCCCACCCCCCCGCGACCCCGAATGGGATAAGCACTTACAGATAATGGATGGATGGATGAGCATTAGGAGGAGTGTTTCAATTATTTCCACATTGGCTATATGCCAATGTCAATGCCAGTTACTTCTGTCGATGTTTTAATCTCGTTCTGCTTTCGTGTCTAAAGGCTGCTTTAAAGCAGCGGGGATAAGGAGCTGGGCTCTTGGGTTGCCTTTTCCTCGTCCCGGTGATCGGCACATCTGGGTGATGCCATTGAATGTGCACAGACGCTCACCGACGGCCCAAAACTGGCCGACGGCCGACCGTGGGCTCGGTGTGTCGGGGCCCATACGCTACACAACTCTCTCTCTCCGTTGCTGTAGTAGCTGACCGGGAACTTGCAGGTGGGTCTTCCAGCTCCAGCGTTTCATTTGCGCTCGCCATACTGTGACTGGCTCACACGCCATTATAGCCTAAATAATGCTGATTATTATACACCCTGAGTTCACTTATAAAGTTGAAACTGGCCACGTGTGAAAACCTCATTATTCGATATCTTCTATTAGACCTATCTTTGATCTTTTTCTGTTTGCTGCATGAACAGAAACATCAATTTGCATACAATTAGTTTGGTAATATGTATAATTTAGTTCATTGTAGATAACTTTTGGTCCACATCGTGATTTTTCAACCGGCGGTTATGTCTTTAATGCCAGCGAGGCAGAATAAAGCTCTGTCTGTCATGACAGTTAGTAATACGATACTGAAGGCCTTTCCTTTACTCTGGTGACTCTCTTTACAGCAGGTATCTGTTCCAGTGATGACGTGGTTACATTTTGTTCAACCAGCATCAGACTGTTGCACAATAACCACAGAATCCCCCGTGCTTATGTGCACATCATATGTGTTGTTTGATTAATTATTACAGTTTCTTCTGCTCACCAACAGGCGTGTCGGAGACTGACACATTGAAAACAGTACACACAGCTCCATGCCAGCTTATAACTGCCTCAGGACCGTTCCTTCTAATCCCACCCCATGCCCAAGTGTTCCACCGGTGTGCCAAGGTGAGCCTGGCCACGAAACTGCTAAAGGTGTGCTTGGCACACGCCTGACACACTTGGCAGGGCACGCTTGACTGCGATCTGGCCGCGCCGCTGGGTTCACGGTGTCCTCTTGTGCGCAACAGAGTAGCAACTAACCATCGACTTGTAAAGAAGTGAAAACAAACGCTCTGTGCAGAGAAAGTTCTGACAGCTGCTGATGCTGAGGACAGACAGGCTGGACATCTGAAACACAATGCATGAAAATACAATCCTGTGTGGATGGGTCCAGCAACACAGGGCATTCACTTAGCAGACCGCTGTTTGTGTCCCGTGCGTTAGGTTTCACTTTCTCTTTACAATCAGCTGTCGTTCGTGTCTCGTGTTCACAACATCAAGTCACATGTTCATTGTACAACCGTACAAAGTAGTTTTAAGCCCAAGCATGTTGTTTTTTCCTAAACCTAACTTAGTGGTTTTGTTGCCTAAACTTGAACATGTTTTTTTGTTTAATTCACAACATTAAGCACGTGTTTCTTGCAAGCGAAAAGGGACGCCGAGGGGTCTGACAAAGCGTCAGTATGTGACGAGTTAGGATGGGAACGTGTTGAAAAATATCTTTTAGGGTGTTTTTTCTGCTATTAAATATAGTGGGGGGGCATTTTTGACCCTTAAGGCAACACAAGGGAAAAATAGTTGCACATGACTGTAATTCTTATAACACTAGGTTGATAAACCAGTTAAGTGGCACACAAAATCTCTCCCACACACAGGCGCAAAACCCATTCCATTGCTTTCAGCCATTCTGTTTTCCCCTCTGTTGGAAAGGCATTCACCATATTACCAAAGATGAACCACTGATTAAAATAGAAAAGTACATGCACAGCAACAGCACTCTAAATCCCATCCCTACACAGGCAAACACACAGCACTGACTGCAGTATTGATTTGCTGCATCAGGCTAAATCTTATTCTAATGTTACAAATTCAAGGGTCATATTTTGCCCTTAGGTATGATCGCATGTAATTAGCAGCAATGATTCCTGTGTGCCTCCTGTAATTAAATTATGGGGAGAGGATAACAGATTTTGCTGCAGCCTACTGCTCAATCATTCCAACCTGGTGATGATTAGGTGTTGATTTCAGCTCTGGGGGTGCACAAAAAAGAGGGAGTTCTGTGTGTGGAGATTTGCCCGCAACTGCCCCGGGTTAGGATACGGCACAGAGGAGCATTCATTTCTCCTCTGTCTACATATTTAAATACATCAAACTTATAGCCTCATGTCAGTCATGCTGAGGGAGCTGGAGGGCCAGTAGTGGGACAGTGGAGAGATGCATATGCTATTCATACAGACATATTCCAGAAAAAAAGTTCCTTTTACTTTAGAGACAGAGCCATTTACTTTTCACTGCAATATATTGTCTGACTTCGTGCTCATTTCTGTTTGGGAGGGGTATGGGCAGTGTTTTGTTTTATCTCCAAACAATTCAATAGCAAAGTGACCTATCTGTCCAGCTAGTAGTCCCACTATAACCAGTCTACTTAACCTCTCTACAGTCACATCAATGTTGTCTCATACACCTCACTGAGGGGAAAAAGCTCATAAATGAATGCAGAAGTCACTGTTGGAGGAACCCCCGTGCTAAAACATTAACATGTTAGCCAAACAACATCATGATTGATTTGAGTCACTTATGCCTGATTTCTACTTTTGAGGCTGAGCGCCTATGCGTTGTGTGCAGGCCGGCGCGGGCACCTCTCTCACATGCCAGGCATATACAGTATACCGCCGCTGATTGCGCATAGCATGTAATTAGGGCCCGAGCACCGACAACCTCGGGCCAGCGAAGGCCCTATTGAAACTGTAGGAATTATTCTTTTTCTCTCAAATGAATCGCCTTTTTTGACGGCCTTAACATGCTCAAAAAGTTGTTGAACTTGGCACACTTATCAGCCGCGGTGAAAAATTTGGTATTTTAAGGGTCTCGGGCTTGGGTGTTGCAAAATGGCTCGCAAGCACCCCCTAGAAAGTTGGAAAAATTGAGCCCCTCGCTCCGGTTTCACCTACATGTATGAAATTTGGCAGACAGATGTAACATGTGGAGACGCACAAAAAAGCCTCTTGGAGGTATGCCCAAAACACAACAGGAAGTCAGCCATCTTGAATTTATTGTGCGATTTTCGCCAATTTTAGCGTTTTATAGGCTGTGTACTTTAACAAACTCCTCCTACAGATTTAATCAGAACTACTTGAAATTTGGTCAGGACCATCTTAAGACCTTAAGGATGAGTTTTCACTGAACAACCTGACCGTGGCGTGGCGGCCATTTTGAGCCATTCGCAATGAAACAGGAAGCTGTTGTAACTCCACTGTACATAGTCTGATCTGCCCCAAATTCCTCAAGCATGATAAGGGACCAGTCCTGAGGACATTTACATGTCCATATTGAGTCACACTCATAGCGCCCCCTACTGGCAACAGGAAATTACATTTTTGATTTGGACCTGCGGTTTTCAAATCCTTCAGTCACTCATTTATATGATAGGCATGATTCAATAGTTCCATATAAGTTTGGCCCAACACGTCTTTGCATCTTTCTGCAAAGTCCACAAACCATCTCTGCGGCTTTGCGGAAGTATAAATTAGGCATTAGTGTGTTTGCCGGCTGGTGCATTAAATTAGTGATTCATTAAGGTAGATGCGATCTTTTTAACGATGCCCGGTTACAATAATACCAACCAAAACCATACCCCATAATGACGTCATCCTAAATGTCATTTAATTGTTGTGCATTTTTGTACTGTTCACTGACTGCAAGCCCCGATCCAATCAGATCTGCACCTCCTGACACTCAGCCGGTGAACGTACATGTCGAACATGTACGTTTTCCAGAGTGTCACCTCTCTGGAGGCTGATCCTTCTCTGCTGCAGCGTGTATGCACACGCGTGAAATTTTTTTTTTGTCTCTGTAGATTATAAACAATGCTTGAGTGAGAGGGTTTAAAGCTTGCAGCCTTCATAAAATAGTTTCTCATTACACTGATTCTGATTTCAGTCGATAGAGATTGCATTTAGATTTTGTTCATTACAAGCAGCTTTTGACAACTACAGGGATGTGTCATGATACGTATAATTTATAATAATGTAAAGACATCATCATACATTGACACACAAAAAGAGATGCATTGGCAACGTTGTCATCGAAAGGATATGGTACTATAACATGAGAGGCAGCGCAAGTAACGTCTCTCAACCAACAAAAGACCAGCATAGTGTTGCATGCTAAATAAGTTATTATATAAATACATAACAGCAGCCTTTTTATACGTATGTCCTATATGTGTGACACATTATAGTCCAAACTCAACAACTGAATTCAAAATTCTAACGTGCTATTCTTTGTTCATTCGCAAGGCCAAGGACTACCAAAGTGAACAGCCCACCATCGGAGAAGACGTGACCCCTGCGACTCCTCACCTGAACATGGAAGTCACCCCCACCCACACCCCCTACTATGGCTACCACTCAAAAATACTGACCAGGGGTCATACATGTTCTATAGGCCCACTGAAAGATGGGGGACTTGTTTTTTTAATTTACCTTTTTTTTTTTTTTTATCTTGGAAGACACATTTTCTCATGCTTAGGGTGTGACAGCCCTGGGGCCTCTTCCAGGGCTGGTATGCTGTTTGGTGCTGTGTTGTGCCTGTGTGTTGCAGTGTTCTTGGTCCATGGCAAGGCCTATAGAAAGGAGGCTGGGTCACGCGTCATCAAAGCGTCATATCTTCGGGGATATAACACATGCGCAGTAAAATCTGGTCTGCCCTCGCTGAAATTGAGCCAATCGCAACGCACGACTGCAGCTTCAGTAACACTGTGCATGCGTTATAACCCATACCTTAGCGCCCGTGACCCAGCCTCCTTTCCATAGGCCTTGGTCCCAAACGTTGAATTCTGGCCTAGAAAGATAGTAGATCACAGAAAAAGTATTACTTTATTTATGAATAAACAATAATGATCATGATGTGGACATGTTATATTTTGAGATACCTGTTCATCCGCTATCCGGCGAGTTTGTAGCAGTTGGACTTGACTGAGGTCATCTTCACACAGAGGGTCTTCAACCCGACGCTGTCCTCTACCTCTGACAGACCCTCTGCCCCGTCCACTCCTAGCTGGCTGCTCCGGGACATATTCAGGATCTGAGTCCGCGGTACTCTGTCAGTAATATATATGTAACAAATGTAAAATGACCTATTGGCATTATGACAAACATCGTCATGGTTTTATGTATTTACAGATGTGTTAAGTTATCTCTGCCGACCAAAAACACTAACGTTAGTAAGATAGCGTTACTGAAACCTCAAGGAACAACTGGCCATTGGCTAACGTTAGCCAGCTAGCGATGCTATAGATTGAATAAAACATTGTGCTACGTTGTTTCAAAAGTTTGACTTGTCGTTTCGTCTCGAAATAAACAATGGCTTTCATTTGGTCTAGAAAGGAAACAATTCCAATGCAGGAAAGTCTTATGTTACTTTAGCTTTTGTTGTCATCGGTCTCTAGCGTTATTTTACACAAAGTATAAATACTATTTGTTGTTCATTCATATGTTCAAAGTTGTCCGTGGTAGCTAGTTGTGGTCTGTGACAAGTATTTTTCTCACCTGTGACTTGGCCATGGCAATTATTTATGCCGGTAAAAAGGTACTCCTGGGCTGGCTCACTGGCAGTAGCCTCCTCAGATGTTGCGTGCATGTATGAAGCGCGTGCATGTGTGGTGGGAAGGGCTTCGGACAGAGAGGAGACAAGGGTGGAGGCGGAGAGATGTAGTCCACAGCACAGAACTGGGATGGATAGAAACCAGGGTTTGCATAAAGCATTTTTGTTTGATGGTTTGCTTTGAGCATTTAACTACTTGAAAAAAGGTCCTATATATTTATCATTGTTACTGTTAGCCTACTTGACTATAAAGGTTCTGCAAAATAAGACCATCGCCAGTTACGTGTATTCATGTTAATTTATGGTTTAGCCTGTTATTAGTAGAACATTAATGCATAAAATAAATTCTGCACGCTGCGCGCACACATTGGCTTCCCATTGTGGCCACCTCTGGACATCCCTTTGCCATCTCTGGGCCACCTCAGTTAAACATTCCCAGGATTGGCCACTGGCTGTAGACAATGGAGGTCATATTAAAAAAGTGGTTCAATCCAGATGAAAGCAGCAGGGCTCTTTGTTCTCTAACTGTAGAGCCAGAGGGGGGCGAATGGAGAGTTTCCTTTTCTCAGAAGCCAGTCCTTTGTTTTTAAGTTGAATTAATGTGGTTGTGGGTGCTGTCATCTCGGTCTCCAGCCCAGGCTCTTTCCTTGACGCGTTGGAGAGCATCTGTCATGGAGGTCTCTGGTCGTTAGCTCATCTGTCAGCCCCAGACAGCGGCTCACTTGTCACTTGTCATTTCCAGCGCCATATTCAATCGAGCAGTTTTCTTTAGAGACCCTCTGTCTTTGTCATACATGCCAATATTGATTCTGACAACTGCAGTAGCCTATCATTAGTAGAATAGTAATACATAAAAAATGTCTGTGAGCTGTGCGCACACATTGGCTTCCCATTGTGGCCACCCAGTTAAAAATTCATAGAATCGCCACTGCTTGTATCCGCAATCTCATTCTTTCGGTCACTACCCAAAGCATTTTTATGGTGCCTTTCATGATTACAAAGTGCTTCACAAGTAATAATAAAAACAGAATCCAATAAAGTTAAAGGCCTTGTAAAAGAAATTCAGAGATTTGGTTCTAAACACGTTATAAATGTTGTAAAATAATTACTGAAAACATGTGAAAAGGCTGTGAGCATTGTTGTACTGGATTGTGGAGTTAGACCGTTAAACTGTTTTGCACCAGTTTTGTGGTCAGGATCTTTTGGGCGGGGCTGAAACCATAGCTCGATGACGCAGGGGAGCCATCCACATGACCCCACCTGTCTTCACAAACCTGGTTTTTCAAAGGCAAAAGAGAAAACCCAGGAAAATGACAAAGTGTCAGAGTATGGACTACCAGGGCCACGAATGTCTTTGAGACTACCAGGACCACAAAAGCAAGCACTTTGTCCACGGCCCCGGGAAGTGGCAAGGTCTGCGAAGCTGCAAGCCACCTTCGCCCCGAGCCTTTCCAAGTCGACCTAGAGCCGGTCGCGGCGCACCGCCACAGAGGAAATGCGCCCAGCGGGGGCCGGCCAGCGCCGGGGAGAGGTCCCACGAGGGGATCCTCCCACACCGAGCGGCCGTCCCTAACCCGCCGAGTTGAATCCCCCGGGCAGACTGCGCGGACACCACCCGTTTACCTCTCAACGGTTTCACGCCCTCTTGAACTCTCTCTTCAAAGTTCTTTTCAACTTTCCCTTAAGGTACTTGTCGACTATCGGTCTGGTGCTGGTATTTAGCCTGAGATGGAGTTTACCACCCGCTGTGGGCTGCATTCCCAAACAACCCGACTCCGAGAAGACCGGACCCCGGCGCGACGGGGGCCGTTACCGGCCTCACACCATCCACGAGATGAGACTGGATCGGAAGGACTCAGGCCCCCGAGCGACACCGGGCAAGCGGTCTTCCGTACGCCACATTTCCCCAATCCGCCCGTCGGACGAGGATTCGTCGCTGGGGTCTTCCCTCTTCGCTTGCCGCTACTGAGGGAATGCACCTTCCCCGCTTGTAGGCGTGGTTTCAGCGCCTTCAGCGGACACGCCCCCAGCGTTTCAGAGCAGAGAATACTGCTTATTTTTCCATGATTTTGAAAGCTAATTCTTTCTGTTTTGTTTTCTTTTACAGATTTTTACAAATAAAATTCTTCTGAATATCTGGATGAAAAATTATTCTGTCTGTTGCACAATAAAAAAGTAATTTCAGCCATCTTCCTGCGTTAAAACTGTGCAACTCTTTTTCATAATCCAAACACAGATGGTAGCCAGAAATGACACATTTTATTGCTCAATTAGTACAATGTGGAGCACAATTTTAAAATGTATTATATTATCATACAAGTTACATTTCTTTATATTGATGTTTCATCCAATATCATACAAAAGGTGTGAACGTTTTGCTTGTGTTTTACAAAAAAAGAGCAAGGACGTGCCGTTTCCAGCAACCTGGATTTAGAAATACAATCACAACTTGGTAAAGTGATTAAAATGCGTTTTTATTTTGCAACAGATGTTCAGAAGAGTCTTTGTGGAGTCTTCAAAACAGCTCTACGTGTTGCTGATGAAGGACTTTATCAGAAAATAGTCTGCTTAGCTCTGTGACTTGAGTTTAAAGGTAAGACATGAGAGGCACAAACTGTAGCTACTGGGACTGTAACGTGGTATACTAGAATATACTCCTGCACTTATTATAACATGTGAACATGCAGTTTTCTCTCCCTGCTGAGGAACACTGTCAACTTTTATTTATTGTGTGAGATGTTAAAGACGTTGAATACTAATATGACAAAATAGATGCAGTCTCATCTTTACTACAATGATGAGTTCACGGTCCAGTGCAGTAACAGATATTTGTTCATCTTAAAATGTGGACAGAAAACCACAGAAACATGTTGAAGTGTCCGTTAACACTAACGTTAGCTACGTTTCTTTGTTAATATTGCAAAGTTAGCTAACTTATTTAAAAAATTAGCTAACCTACAATACAATACATTGATGAAATACATAAACTTGTTTTGTCTTTGAAAAGAAAGAAACTAGAATTACCGCCTCATGGTTGTCTGCCTGCCCCAACCAGTCAAAGTTACAGTTTACATCCACGTCTGTCCAAAATGTCATCACTTCATCATTTTATCATAATAAACATCCGTGTGAAATTGTCATAATTAGCAGATGAATTCTTGAGTTATGGCCATAAATGTGTTTTGTGAGGTCATAGTGACCATTGAGCACCAAACTCTAATCAGTTCATACTTGAGTCCAAGTGGGCGTTTGTGCACCTAGTGTGCTGAGTTTAATTTCAAATCCAGTTTCCATCATTTTAAATCAAGTTTAACTACATCATGATGACACTTAACCTTTACAAAACCAAGTCAGTCAGAAAGAAAGCATTCACATCATCAGTTCAGTGTTCACTGTATCCATTCAGATAAACCACCTTTGTGGTAAAACAGAGGAAAAACTGACATCTGCTGGCAGAAAGCAGCTCCAGCAGGAACAACAGAACATGAACGGTGGTGATAACGACCGCTTCAACACGGATTTCTGAGGGGAAAAAGCTCCACGGGGGACTTTATGTGTCTGTGTTCAGTCATGAAACGTGAAAACTAGCAGAGTCACACATAAAACTGGAATTTTCCTGTATGTACATGATTAGTGAATATAAAATCTAGAGTACGCATGTTAATCAGTTCTGTTTATTTATTTTACGTCAAATATTATATAAAATATTAAGGTGCTGACTTTACACCAAAAATCCAGACGCAATCTGTTTGTAGTCAGTTGAGAAACTTAAGTGAAGCCTCGACTGAATTCAGAGTTTATCTAATTCTTTCTGATTGTTACAAGCAAATATTTATCTTCTATAATATGAGAAATGACTGGAACTGGTTTTCATCATGGATGTATAAAGAGAACTGGATACAGCGTCGGAGGCTCCCGTTCATTCCTCTGAGAGTGTCTCAGTAGAGCGTGAAGCCAAAACGGCTCCACTGCCGAGTGATAAAGTACCCGGATCATCCGGTGATCTTCGTCATCCATCGGGTCCATAGAGCAGGAGCAGTAGCGTTTCCTTTAACTCCGCCTCCTCCTCCCAGCCCTCGCTCCATCCTCGGTCTGGGTCTCATTCACATGAACGGAAGAAGGGAAAACACTTACAACTTTTAGGACCTATTGATATAAATAAGGGCTATTAGAGTGTTCATACTGGGAAGTTTCACCTAAAAAAAAAAATCATCCTCTGAGTTACAGACGTCTCTTTCCCAATGTAAGTCTAAGGGAAAAAGTATTTTTGGGCTCAACGGCATCATGTGACGGACAAGGAAGTTGTAGTACCGCTGTTTGGCCACTACAAAAATGGGCATCAAAGCCTGGCCCTCTTCCTGGAGGGCTCGGTTTCAAAAGCGTAACTTTATTAACTTATTTAGAAATATGTGGAAATAAACAGCAAAACTCCATCGTTCCACAGGGTGGAGCTGTGACACAAAGCAAAGCAGAAAGATCTATTTAAATGTGTTAATCTAGAGGTTAATGTTGTCATAAACTGAACTATTCTGCATAGGCATTTTGGGTTCAGAATATATGAATGAATGAATAAAAACAAAAAAGGCAAAATAAGATCCAGGTCCAGGTGGTGAGCCTCTGTGGATCATCAGGACACAGCTGATCCTCCCAACACATCCACTTTTCTGATTACTCACTCTGACAGAGATCACCACGGCTTCAATCTGATGAGAGAAGAAGAGAACAGAAGTCATGAATCAGTGTTTACAGAGACTCCCTTGATCAGCTGTCAGTCACTGATGCAGCACACAGTTCATTTATAAAACTATCATTGGCAGAACCAACCTCCATATCTCCGCTCACTACTCAATATCTCCAACAGTAACTGCAATTTCTCTTCTAGTAAATTCATCAGTGTGGTCGTTCCTAAAGTCTGCACCTCCTCTGGTCGTCACTCATTCCAGTTTGCTGCTCATTGTGACTGGAACGAGTTACAAAAGACACTAAACTCCACACCCTCATCCCGTTACTCTCCTTTAATAGCTCTTTGGGCAGACCACATCATGGTTACTAAATGAAACCATGGTTCTATGAAATAAGAGCCAGTGATTTGAGGCATCAGTCGGACTGTTCTCAGAGCTGTGACAAAGATGAACTGATCAATGAGAGAATAAAGACTTTCTGATCAGATTTGATGGTACGACAGTTTGATGGATGAGGACCACTGTCTCTATACATGTTGTGATGCTGTCAGCTGTAATCCAGCTTTATTTCCTGGAGACATGAACACAACAACAACATCTTCTTCACATCAACTGTAACACATGATCACAACAAGCTTCTGTCTGATCTGATTGGCTGACTGTTCTCTCTCTCTCTGTGTCACCGTTCTCCTCTCACAGCTTAACTGAGGAAACGCATCACAACAATACTGCTGGAACCAGCATGGACCGACTCCGACCCTCTACTGACCTCAGAGTCGCCAGTCTACATTGTGGACTCTTCACAAGATCAGACATTAGCTTCACTGTCGAATCCTTCAGCTTGTTTCCGCTCAGATCCAGTTCTCTCAGATGGCAGGGGTTGGACTTCAGAGCTGAGGCCAGAGAAGCACAGCCGATCTCTGACAACCTGCAGAAACTCAATCTGAATAAAGAATAAATGAAGATAAAAATCACTTAATAATCCAATCAGATGTGTTCAGGTTTTAAATGTGTAGCTCAACATTACTATGTCCTAATCAATGAGCTTTTCCCTAAAATGAGTAGAGTGACTTTGTCATTGTGTTATTGTGGATCATCATAATGTCAGCCTTCTACAGACATCATCCAAATGTCACCACAACATTCATACACCTGTTCATGTCAACACACATCAATAACAGGATGCTGATCTCTGTGCCCGTCCATGTGTGTGTGCTAAAGGATCAATATCAATGATCACACATTATTTGTGGAATACGTTGACAACCAGAGAAATATTTCTAGTTCATGAAGTAAACTTGATGAATTTAGAACCAATATTAGTTCAGAGGGTCTTCTGTATCCAAATGTGACCATTTACCAACAATGATAAACATTAATTTACTTTAACAACTAACAGTGGACATTTTCTACACTTTCTTTAAGAAACACAAGTCTTTTGTGACTGCAGACTAAATTTAGTTCAAGAAACATGAAAATATGAAGAAAAGGACATTAACAACTATGAAGTAATGGATGTAATCAGGTTCAATTGTTTATTAAACATATAAGATCTCTAATAGTAACAGAGAGTCAGTGAACTGACCCCAGCGTCTCCAGTCTACAGTGTGGACTCTCCAGAAAACCAGACAGGAGCTTCATTCCTGAATCCTGCAGCTTGTTGAAGCTCAGCTCCAGCTCTCTCAGATGGGAGGGGTTGGACTTCAGAGCTGAGTCCAGAGAAGCACAGCTGATCTCTGACAAACTGCAGCCCCACAAACTGAATAAAGAATAAATGATGTAAGTTTAGAAGACAACGTTCCTGCTTGAAATCATTAAATGTTTAATAATGTGTTCAGAGCTGAAGAAGGTTTAGAATGTAGAAGTTTAGAAAATGTAAACTCCAAACACCTGAAGCCAACAGGATGCAGGTTAAAAACTGTAAAATACAAACAGTGAAACAGAGCTCTCATTAATATTAATGAAAACGTGCTGCTACTCCAATAAAGACGTAGTGACTTCACCTCTTAAACTCTGACAGCTCCACCAGTGGATCCATCTCTACAAACTAATGTTGAGCAGCCAAACACAAATAAAAACCACAGAAACTGAATCAAGATTCGACTCAAGATCACAAAGTGTCTAAAGATGTCAAATATGTCAGGATGGATTTTGGGTAAATGTAAACAAAACTCATCTACAATATATATTTCAGGAATAGTGCAGTCATAAAATCAAAGCATCTTCAGTTTAAACTCTTCATAAAATGTATAGAAAAAACAAATACTGAATATATTTGTTATTGTCTGATAACTGATATAGAGATTATTTATTTATTCTTCATATTTATGTTTTTTTATAATTTATTTTAACATGATGAAAGTCAAGTGTTGTGATATATGAAGGTTTTAAATGTGTAGCTCAACATTTCTCTGCCACAGTCAATGGACTAAACCACTGAAGAAGAAAATGGACTTTAGCATTAAGATACTCAGTGTGGATCAGTATAATATCAGCCTTATGTCTGCAGTTTAGTGTCACCACAACCGTCACATCATATTAATCTTAGTACACAAGTAAATATTGGTGTCTGACCTCAGAGTCTCCAGTTTACAGTGTGGACTCTCCAGAAAACCACAAAGCAGCTTCACTCCTGAATCCTGCAGCTCGTTGTTGTCACTCAGATCCAGCTCTGTCAGATGGGAGGGGTTGGACTTCAGAGCTGAGGCCAGAGAAGCACAGCTGATCTCTGACAACCTGCAGAAACTCAATCTGAATAAAGAATAAATGATTTAACTTTAGAAGACAACGTTCCTGCTTGAAATCATTCAATGTTTAATAATGTGTTCAGAGCGAAAGAAGGTTTAGAACGTAGAAGTTTAGAAAATGTAAACTCCAAACACCTGAAGCCAACAGGATGCAGGTTAAAAACTGTAAAATACAAACGGTGAAACAGAGCTTGTCATGAGGTGTGTGAATTTACCGAGGAACCCAAACGCAGAGTTACAGGCAGATAGGTAGTTTAAAATAAAAGCGAGCTTTAATTTATCAAGCTGAACAATCCAAACAGAACAAAAATGCAGGGAGGGGAACAAAGTACAAAAGAACAAATAGAAACAAACAACAAAAACCAAACAGAGGACATAACCAAAAAACACCAACCAGGGAAACACGAGGAACACCAGGATCAGGGCAGGAGGTAACAATCAAAACGGAGGACAAGGTAGATGGGGCTGGAGAGACAAACGAACCGACAAAGACCGAGGGGAAAACACAGGCTTAAATACAGGACAGTGATTAAACACAGGTGAAACAAATCAGGGCGGGGCAGACAATTAACAAAGGCGGGAAAACAAACAAAGGTAGGAAGTAAAACCAGACAAGACACAGGAAGAGTGAATTACAAAATAAAACAGGAAACTGGAATGAAAATATAAAAGAAACCAAACACAAACCAAAATCACATAAACATAACTAATAACAAAGACTGGCACAGCCAGAACATGACAGAGCCTCCCCCTCAAGGGACGGATCCCAGACGTTCCACAAACAGAACAGGGTGGGCGGAGGGGGGTCCGGAGGAGGGACTCCAGGAACAGCGGGCACCGATGATCTCAGGCGGACGGCCCGAGGGCAAAACCGGGACAGAGTCGGGGAACTCGGGCGGACGGCCCGGGGGCAGGGCAGAGTCAGAGCCGGGAAACTCCGGCGGACGACCCGGGGGCAGAACCGGGACAGAGTCGGGGAACTCGGGCGGACGGCCCGGGGGCAGGGCAGAGTCAGAGCCGGGAAACTCGGGCGGACGGCCCGGGGGCAGGGCAGAGTCAGAGCCGGGAAACTCGGGCGGACGGCCCGGGGGCAGGGCAGAGTCAGAGCCGGGAAACTCGGGCGGACGGCCTGGGGGCAGGGCAAAAACAGAGCCAAGAAACTCGGGAACTTGGAACTGTGGCCCAGCAGTAACGGGAACGAGGTCTTTGGGCTGAAACCCAGGCGGAACAGGTGAAGGCTGCGGAGGCGGCGAACCGGACGGAACAGGAGGTGACGGTTGCGACCCAACCGGAACAGCAGGTGACGGTTGCGGCCCAACCGGAACAGCAGGTGACGGTTGCGGCCCAACCGGAACAGCAGGTGACGGTTGCGGCCCAACCGGAACAGCAGGTGGCGGTTGCGCCCAACAGAACAGCAGGTGGATGCAGCGCAACCGGAGCGGAGGTCGGCCAGACCATCGACAGGAGACGTGGAGCGGAGGTCGGCCGGACCCTCGACAGGAGACGTGGAGCTGGGGTCGGACGGACCCCCGACAGGACACCTGGAGCGGAGGTCGGACGGACCCCCGACAGGAGACGTGGAGCGGAGGTCGGACGGGCCCCCAACAGGAGACGTGGAGCGGAGGTCGGACGGACCCCCGACAGGACACTTGGAGCGGAGGTCGGACGGACCCCGGACAGAACACCTGGAGCGGGGATCGGACGGACCCCCAACAGGAGACGTGGAGCGGGGGTCGG
>CAKALU010068774.1:57493-83409 GCA_916700995.1 Hozukius guyotensis | reverse complement strand
TATGAGTCAAGTTAATCTTAAACTTTGTTCATTGTGCATTTTGTCTCTTTTTTGGCAAATAAATTACACTCAAAATACGAGTGTAGGGAGGTGGAGAGAGAGTCTGTAACCATAACTTTATTTATAAAACTATTTAAGAGATGTTGGATTATTTACACAATATTATTATATGCGTTTTATTAACATGATATCAATATTTCATTTTAAAAATATCACTGTTATCAATAACGGTATATCGTGACACCCCTACTTTCAACCTACAATGAAGAAGAAGAAGTACTTTGCAAAATTGTAAATATACCCATCAGCTGGCTGTCCAATCAATGCAGGGTTAACAGGTTTAATGTATCCGGGAGCTCACAGGGCAACGATGTTTTAAGCAACATTTAAAAATGTCAAAAGCATCTTTTCCACCTTTTAGCTATTAAATTGAACTGCTGATCATTAGGAATGGGTACTCAAGACCAGTATTGAAATAGTACTGTAATACAGATTTGTTTCTGTAGGTCTGCTGAATTATGGCAAAAATTCTAATCACGATTATTTTGGTAAATATTGAGGTCGCCATTATTTAACACGATTACTCATTGACTTTGGAATCAACATGCATTTAGAAAGAAAACTTTGTAGCCTACGATTTTAAAGTTAAATGGTGCACTTGGAGAGCAAAATTAAGAGGCTAGCTCTATGAAGAACGATGTGTAAACAGTTTAATCATAAACACATTCATTATTGGGGTCCGTGTTTCAAGGCGAGTCGGGTGGGTTGCCGACATCGCCACACTGAGGACAGTCCGCCCCGGTTGACAATCGCGCAGAGGGCGCAGCAAGCACTAAAAAGCATTGAGGTCCGAACGAGGGGTGCTGTAAAGTGCCACCTTCCCCCTGGGTCTTTCAAAGCCGAACTAGAGCCGGTCGTGGTGCACCACCACAGAGGAAATACGTCCAGATTTATAGCACATGACAAAACGAGGGCGTCATTGAGAAATAAAATGCAGCACAATAATCATTTCATGTCGATTATCTTGTTTTCATAATCGTTGGAAGCCCAACTTGTAATTGGAATTCGATTAATTGCACGGCCCGATATTTCTGGGCAGTTGGTGTTGCAATAAATATTTAACTGTCATTAATTTAAAAGGCAGACAATTTCAATTTGGCTCCTGTTAATAAACATTTTCTCTATGTGTGTTGGCCACGAAAAAAATGTCTCGTTTGTGACCAAGTAAAGGCAGGAATTGAAAAAAAAATGCATGTGCGTTAACAGTTGTGTGTAAAGTGCTGGTAATATTAGGACAATGTTAGGAAAATACAGCATAAATTGTTAGTGCTATGGATTGCCATTTTCAGTACTGAATCGCTGGCATCCGTATTAAAGGATCTTCTTATGTATTCACAATTTAACATTCCCAAAATGTACTTAGATGTACAATAAATTAAGCTGTTGAAAGTAAAAATCGAGGGCTTTTCAACACTGTGATCAATAACTGCTCCTCAGTCTTTGTCCTTAGACGACATCAGTCAGACATCAGTGTCAGGCCCAACACTCATTATGTAGGTTCAAGAGGGAAATAACACACTCTTGTTACATAAATGCCATGGCAATGCTTCAATGAGAATAGTAGATGAAGATGTCTTATTCAGTTTCACGTCTGTGTGTGTGTGTGCATGCACCTGTGGATTGATAATGAATGTGTTTTTGGTTGGAGGCACTACACAGATCAAAGTCTAGCTGGGCCTCTGAACTGCTCCTGGATGAAACGGCCACACATAACCACACCTACACGCGCACACACACACACAAGCACACGCACAGAAACTGCCTCCCGCCTGGTTGACTTCCTGCTCTGCCTGATAGCGGCGGGTGTGAGGGACAGTTGGACTGAAACCCAGGTGAGAGAAGGAAGTATTCACGACCACGTCACCGGCTAATTATCGCCAAGGCCACCACTTCGCCATGACAACAAGGGATCTCATCGCTATGGTAACGCATGAAGCGAGGGTCTAGGAAATGACACAAAGGAAATGAAGGTCAGGAGTAAACCGAGTGTGGCGCGGGGATGCCGAGGGGTCCTTAGGACGCTTCTACGGTATCCCAGTGATGTGGAAAAACGCTAAATTTCAACAAAATATAAACGTTATTTTTTCACTATTACCTGCCCATATATAGTGTAGACACATCAGTATTAAACGAGGAAAAGATATTTTCATATGGGCGTCAAATGTTAGCAAACGGTGGATACAAATTTTAGGGTTAAAACATTCGCCAAATTGTTCAATATACAATCACATTAAAAGAGCATGTGAGTACTAAACCTGTTTGCATTATTTAGTATTTGTTCCTTTTTTATTATGTGAACATAAATAAGTAGTACCGAAATGTCCATATGTGCAGACTTAAGACGCAACTGCCCTCATTATGAGATTCTTATGAGAAAACACCTCATTCATTACATGGAATATTCCTTTTGGAGGAGGAACTCAGCGGGGGATGTCATTAGACGAAACTTAAAGCGTTTCATCTGGTCTGACAGTGAAAGGGACTCCCAGCAGGACTAATAGAGCATCTTTGCTGATGTCTTGGAGCTTAGTTTTTAAGATATCCGGTTGAGTTTTCCCCCAAAAGTGCTTGTTTGCATCCTAATTTCCAGTAAAACACACTTGAGACTAATATACAAGTTAAGACACGTTTTCACCTCAAACAACCTTTGAAAAGTCAATTTTTCAAAGCAATACTTGAAAAATAACTACATTTTGTATTTAATGGTAGGGGTGTAAGAAAAACAATATCTAGTATTGCGATATTATGTTTTGTGATACTGTATCGATTCTCAAAAACACTATCGCTTTTAAATTAATAAGCTAAGCTCTGTCGTTAGCCTCTAAGGTGTTTGCCTCTTTGCTCTGGTCTCACGTATGACAGGAGTAGAAATATGATTTCAATTTCCTGGGACCCTGGGCAAAGAGGGTTAAAGTTTCATTTGGTTTCCAGGCTGAAAAACATTCAACAACACCTGCACTGAGGCAACAAAGACTGAATGAAAGGAGGCTTCAACATCAGCAATAAAAAAAAGCATCAATTATAATAGTCAACTGAACAGCTAAGAAATGAATGCACCACAAGGCTAAAGTATTATATGGACAATCAATATATTGACCTTCAGAGTGAATGTGTGCTTTATGCATTATTGATGTCATAACTGAATAGGGCTGACATAACCTGACTCCAGCTGTCTATACATGATAGATGTGAGGTTTTTACACAGCTTTTCTATGTTGGATTAACTCATTCCAAGTCTGTTCATAGACTCTCCATAGAGAAAATGACCATTTAAAGCTACACAATACGTCTACCATATTCCAAAGAATATACAGCATGAATCTTCTCAGCCTTGAAAGACGACAATCATGAAGTCTTTGATTTAAAGGTGTGTTGGTAAAGATTTTAGACACATTTTTTGTTATATTAGTTGAATATCTCATTACATCCTGCCTGCGTGCACTGTGAGTACTAACAATAGCCATGTTCGCCTTTCACGTTCATTATGATATGTTTATGTTCGTATTATGTTGATAATTGTGGAGGAGTGGCTTTGGAGGGAGGCCTGAAGCGATGGACTGTCAGTGTTGCCGACTTGGCGACTTTCTCTCTAGGTTTAGGGACTTTTGGAGCTAGTGTTGATAGTTACTTTCATTGGAAAATAGTTGGCAACACTGGGCTCGTTTTTTTGGCTGGATCATTTTTAAAAATCGAGTGTGCTCTTGCTCGTTTCTCAAGATCGCCCACCGCGCCTTTAATTGCTTTGCTTGGTGTCCGCGCAGCAGACAAAGTCAAGAGACCTGACATCAAGAGTTCTCATATTGTGATATTCCCCTTGAGGAGGTATTTGTGTTTTCTGCTGATCCTCCTCCACAGGGAGACGAGAGGTCAGGGTAGAGCGTGTTTCAGCAGGGCCGACTCTCACTCTCACTTCAGGCAGAGAGACGGCCTTTATTAAAACGAATCGCTCTACCTCCCTCCCTCCCTCATGCCCGCTTCATGCGTCTTACCTGTGAGCTGACAGTCGTCGTTGGAGCCTGCAGAGTCCTCCTGGTTGGGGCTGAGCGGAGGGCTGGCGGGGGGGCTGGTGCTGAAGCTGGCGTAGCCCAGGGACGAGCTCACCTCGCTGGGCTCGCAGCTGTGGTTGACCGGCCTCTGGACATCCAGGGAGGAAGACAGAGAGGTGCGCTGCTTCGGCTGGACACAAGACGGGAAGAAGAGCAGGACAACAGTTAGAGAAACGAAAACTTTCTTACTGGTTTTGGAGTGCTTATATACAAACTATCATCTGTCTAATGTAACTGACTGTATTGTGGGTTTTATCCATTTTTGTTCTATGCTTTTCCCTTTATGTGACTAACTTTAATTATACACTTCAAAAGTAATTGTTTTGGTCTTTGAAAGCGTTTCATAGGAGCTGAATTTTGGCCTCTAATCTGAAATGCACCAACTAAACTGTAAAAAACGCTGCCAATTAAACACTTCCTGTGAGAAGTTATGGTGCCATTTAAATCTATATTGCTGAATTTATCATATTATAATAAATTCTCATTACACGTTCTTCATTTTTCCTGGCCATTCTTGTCTTATGACCGATTTCATTTGTTTTACGAGTGAAGTTTTTAAATGTAATTGACTCATAACTTCAGACTAATTCATCCTGAACATGTGTATGATGTAATAAAATATGTAGATGTCAACACCGTTTATATAATGTATAATTTGAATGCAGTTATGAAAAGGAGAGAGAGGGACAGAGGTAAATAGAGAGAGAGAGATATGGACGGACAGACAAAGAGAGAGTCATAATGATTGCTTTGCTTACAGCGAGTGAAAGAGTGAGACGGAGTGTGAGAAGAAAGCGAGGCAGAGGACAACTGAAACTGTAGACTGGCATCTGGTAAACACATCTTACATAATGAGGCATTTGCAGCTCTCAACAACCTGCTGCTATGCTTCACAAACAGCTCAGGCAGTCAAAACCCTGCTGGAGTGTGTGTCTCTGTGTGTGTGCGTACTAGTCGGAGGCAAAGTGAATCAATACAGTGAACCTTAAAGGCAAAATGACACCCTGGGATGTTGAGAGACAGACACATGACAGGACAACCTTCATGAGACCTTCACTGTATTGTGTCACTCGAGGCACAACAACTGAACCTTGAGAGAGAACGAGAGAGACGAGGAGGGGAGAGGTTATGAAAGGAGATGGAAGTGGAGGAGGAGAGAAAGAGCTCTCTTCCATGCACGGTGCACTCAAATTGGGCTTTGAAGAGTCTTCAGATAGACTGAACTGAGCTGAGATGAAAAACAAAAGCAAAACAGGAGCAGGGAAATAGGTTGAACAAGAGGAAGGAGGGCATGAAAAATAAAAGAGAATTGGACAGGGAGAAATGAAAAAAACAGTGGGTGGAAAGGTGGAAAAGACACAACAAGTGAAAATCACTGAAGAAAGTAGAAAGGAAGGAACAAAGAACAGAAGAAAGGTATGATGATGGAGGTTGGGCAAGAAAGGAATGAAGCTATAAAGGAAGGAAAGAAGAAAGGGAGGGAAGAAACCGGTACAGTAGGGTAAAAAAGGGACAGAAAGACATGGTCACAATAATAAAGAAATGGAAGAAGGTCAGAAGGAGAGCAGAATTTAGGATGGAAGGAGGTAGGGAAGGGAGGAGCAAAAGAAAGAAGAAGAAGGTTAGCAAGGAAGAAATGATGGAAGCTTAGCGGAAAGACTGGAAACAGGTGAAAACTTAGGATTTCATGACAACAGATACCAAGTCGATGCCAAAATTCTGAAAATGGTACTTGTTTTTCTACAGTAACACAGGTAACGTCAGGGCTCGAGACCAAAGGCGTCCCGGGGACGATGTGTTTGGGACGCAGTAAACTCACTATAGACGCATCCAGGCGATACACCTTATATTTTCCCTGATGATGCTACATTGCGAACAACAAATCAGCATTGAAATCGGCAGGACGAGAGCTAGTTAACGTTAGCTGTTAGCTCCGTGCAGGAATGTGCTGTTAACCGGCTGCTAACAGCTAACGTTAACCAGCTCTCGTCCTGCCGATGTCAACACGGGAGGTACCGTTGATTTACTATTATGAAGCGTTCAGGCTCTATTTAGAAAAATGAGGATTAGGTGAAGGTAAATTCTAATGTTATCATGATGTGCTCAAATGTAATCCTGTAAAAATTTAGTTTTTGGCCAGAAACTTGAATAAATCCAGTTGTTTGAAGGAGAGGTTTTCACATCAATAATAGTTAATATAGATAATAAAGAGGGAATTATACTAACAATTATTCTTTCAGCCAAGAATAGTGAGCTTTAGAGGTGGTGGTCAGCGCATTTTGCTACCTTTGGACAGAGCCAGGCTAGCTGTTTTCAGTCTTAATACTAAGCTAAGCTAACCGAGTGCTGGCTGTAGCTTCATATTTAGTGTATAGACACGAGTGATATCGATCTCCTCTAACTCTTGGCAAGAATGCCATTAGGCATTTATTTATATTTCTATTAGAAGACAAAATCAACCTAAAATGCTAACCCTATTGCTACTGTACATTACTTTCAAGGTCACTTGTTCTACTGTGTGTTTTTCTCTGTGAATGAGTGGACAAACTAAGACATTTCCACACACACCGTTGGGTATCAGTCAATCAATAACAGTGTGTTTCAGGATTCACCATTATTAATCCCCATACATGGAGAAATCTAGTATATTAGAGGCACAGCGACTAAAGTCTCAAACACAGCAGCCTCAAAGGACCAGAATGCAGCACAGGCGCAGCACTAACATCGACTTTTTTTTTATGTGGAGAGTTAATCCGGGGGGAATAACAGCATAGCGGCAGCGTCCCACAGAGACTGGGGATGTTTAAAGGACCAATGCATCAACCGAACAAGATCACAACAGAACAGACAGGCAACGGGGAATAAGACGATGATGTATGAGGCCGACAGGGAGTCACCCTGACTGGGAAAAGGGAGGGAACTTTTATCATTCTTTCTTTATTGTCATGTTACAAATAATTGTATGTCTTATGACCTCTTTGTAATCAAAAGCATTGATGACCTATGGTAAAAACAAATAAATCTGTCAAACATACTATTATTGAACCGCTTCACGCAGTGGAAACAGAACCTGTAGTGTTTACTTTGCCGCAGGCTTAACAACTAACAAAAAGGGACCCGAAATAAATGAGATGAAACAGCAATCAGCCCAGAATGATGGAACTGCTGTAATGAGACTCTGTGGTGTTTCAAAGTGGGAGGTTGATGCTGTGTTTGTTTGCGTGTCTTCTTTTGTGAGACATCTAATGTTTAATGGGTTTGAAGGCAACTTCAACTTCTTCTATTTGTCCTTTAAGCATCTCTTTAATCCGGGACTCATCTTTCTCATCTCTGTGTGTTTGGCTTAGGCTTCGTCTTTAACAACTAAAGGCGTCTTCTCTCTGGACTCGTGCTTATTAAGAGCTCGCACATGCACATAAACACACACACACACACACTGACACATACTGCAGCTCTGGCTGAGGCCTAGCGTTAACAATGCAAACGGGCAGCAGGCTAATGAACATGTCATGGCCGATTGGAAGGGGATTAATGAGCACAGACACACAGGCAGGTCTTCCATGCCTGACTAAACTACAGCAAAAGACATTTTCTCCGCTGTAACAGCATCCCTGGGGGAAAACATGCCATTTAACACCTCACTAATGTGTGTGTGTTTGTGCCGGGGCGCGAATAAATGACACACCCATTAGCTGAAAAGTGCAATTCCTCACCTAAGACGAGGCGAGACGTGCTCTGCAGAGCTTGCATGCATTGAAAAGTGATCAGTTCTGGGAGTTTCGTGCTAAATTACGAATAACAGGATCATCAATTATAAAATTATCATGATTTAAAGATCAGTTGGGGAACGCTGGTGTTCACTGTTGACGAATGAAACTTGCAAACTGTAGGAGCAATGATAAACAAACATAATATATGTTGATTGTACCACAGGTGGGTGGGTTATTTATTACTAAATATTCCTATTTCCTTTAAATATCTTTACTGGCTGACTAATTTAGTCATTTAACATGAGCAGGGGACTGAAAGGTGATTATCATAATGATTTGAATTTATATTTTTCAGATGTTGGAGCAACTTCTCCTCTGTTAGCAGTAGCCACGAGTTAATGATGCTGCGCATAGAGCATCTTTTTGTAGACAGCGTTTTTTTAACTTCTTTTCCATTCTCCCTTTTTTTGTCTTTATTTTGGTGGCTTCACACATTCAGAAAGATGTATCACAAACAACAAAACAAAAAAGCTGAGAAGAGCAGAGCGTGTTGATGTGTCAACAGCAGGGAGGAAAAAGAACAAGAGAATAGAAAATAAAAGAAGTAAAAATTCAAACCCCCTTTCCCCCCCCCCCCTAAACCCAAAACAAACTTTTAACTGCAACTCTAAGAACTATTACTCTACTATTCAGCTCTTGATTCTGCATTCACACTTTCTCCTGTTGATCAAGCTTCTTTTTGGACTGCAGCAAAGCAGGGGTCAGCACTATAAACATCAAAGTCTGTCACTAACTGACCAATCTCAATCAGCTGATCCACTTCCCCAATACATACACGTTTGTTACTCAACCAGTAGTCTGACTCATCAGACTTAGACGATGGTTATGAGCCTGCCATTGGCCACGTATTTCGCGTGGCGTTCTACTCCTCCTTCCACTAACTCTACTATCTATTTTGCAATGGCACCGTCGCTGCATCCTGTGCTTAGCACCGCCAAAGATGATTGTGATTGGTTTAAAGAAATACAAACAAGCCCGAGCGTGTTTTTCCCCTTTACCATAATGATAATCGGTGCAGCCCATAGAAATAGTAAAACATGGCAAACACAAGTCATTTATTTGACTCAAATGTAGCTTAACCATTGTCATGTGATATACTACTTCAGCACACAAAAAACAAATATTACTGGGACCAATACAGATGAACATTTAATATCCAGGAATTCACATTATAGACACTACCCCTGGCCCTGTAACAATTTGGCCATAATTTAGCACATTGACCATACACGGTTCAGCCATAAACTAGGTTTCGACCTAGTCTTGTTTATAGAGAGGTGAAGTCCCTCCCCTGCCGGTGGACCACCATGGGACCTTATTTTGGAAAAAATATGAACGGTAGTCAACGGAGAGAGACAAATATATTTATCCCGTTTGAATTGCGCCATGAATCACACATATGATGTTTGTAAATTTAAAAGAAAAGTCGCAGTTTGTTGTAAAACTGTTGAAGTATCAGACTGTGAAAATACGTAATTAGAAAGACTGCACACCCAAAAGTGGCGTAGTGACGTCTCTCTCGCTGAAGCTATACGATGCCTGTGCGTTTCGTACTGGGATGTACTCACATGAGCAACGGGTCTGATCATTCTTTCACTTCCCGGCTGATAAAAAAGACCAGAAGTCTCTGTATAAAACACATCAGGTAAAGATAACGTTTCATTTGTGCGTGGAACATAGTTAAGCTAGCAAGTGTTGGTGACGTATATTGTGCGAGACGAGAGATGTTAGTTCACTGAGCGGTTTCGCACAAAACTAAACGATTCTTGACTTGCAAAATTGCCTTTTAGATTGACAAACATCATATGTGTGATTCATGGGCGCAATTCAAACAGGATCAAAAAAGTATTTGTCTCTCTCCGTTGACTACCGTTCAAATTTTTTTCAGAATTAAGATCACATGGGGCCCACCGGAAAGGGGCGGGACTTTGCCTCTCTATTATTCTCCACAAGACATTTTTTGAAAGTTTCACTCAGGTGAGCCTCTCAGGTACTGACACACTTTGAGACAATTTCAGTGACATTAACATATATAGTGCCCCCCCACCCCTAAAGGCTCTAACATGGCGCATGCAGCAGTGCGTGTGTGTGCCTGTGCCTTTACAGACACACATCCTCTGTCCACTCTAGTGACAGAAAAGCTGACGTTGACTGACAGAAATTCTGGTTTAAAGAATCTTTTTTCCTTTTTGTTAACTGTTGGAAACACAAAAGAAAGTAAGTAAATATAATATTCCTACAATCTAAACTCTCTCAGCTGGTCATGATGAAATGCAGTAGTGGAGGCACTCAGGGTAATATATTAGTCAGTTTTATTGCCTCAGCACAGCCTGATTTCTTGAAGAAATGTGGGTTACTGCTGGAATACTAAATAAATATCTATCGAGAGGTCAGGTCAGGTAGCTTTCTAAATCAAAACCACTTTTCTTAACCGTACAAATCTGATCATCAAGAACTCAATTAGCCTTTTCTTTGGGAGGTGTCAGATTGTAGATGACTGACGAGTGCTCACTTATACAGAGATGTCAACATGGGCCTCGTTGGGTTATCACCCGTCTTTGCAGATTTTCACAATGGAAGAACATTGGTTTCCAATCACATTGTTGAATTTAAACTAAATAATAGTCCAAATAAGTCCGTTTCTAAATAGAATTAAGACAAGAAATAGCCTTTGAAGTTGCAGAAATCAAGTATTATTTAGGATATTAAACATATGAATCATGAAGTTCAGTTTCGGTTTTGGACTTTTTCAGACATTTTCGGGTTAATCTGGCTTCTGCGTGCTAAATTCAATATCTCTGGAGGTTTTTCTAGATTGCAACCTCAGAGCAAACAGCTTGTTTTGGTTATTGTTTCCACACTCAAAAACAATCTTTCTGCCACTATAATTGTCTTCCCTCCCATTACCTACCATCACTCCATTGGGTTCATTTATGCCCACTGTCTCGTCTCTCAAGAAGTTTGAACTAGAAGTACTTCTGTTCGTTATTTGTTATAAAGTATGAAAGCAGTTTTCCCGCCAAATTAACAGTATAGTGGCACACAATTTAAAATGCAGTGCAGAGGGCAGTATAAAAGCTAGCAGTAGTCTCGGCTCACAACTAATGAGGGGAATGAACTGCATGATTTATTGAGATCATCAAAACGCTACGTACAAATCCTTTTAATACAGGTGGCAAATACCAGGAAACAGCTCAGATGTGCAACTCCCACTGGAGAGCTTTTAGCATTAGCTTGAGTCAGTTTAATTAGCTGTGTATGACCCACGTCTCTCCTCTGGGGCCACACAGGCTTCCTGCTGGCTGGGAAAGCAAACCTCTTTAACAACCACACACACACATTAAGGGCTATTAGTTGTCCCAGCAACTTTCAGGTGGAGTGCCGTAAAGCCGCCAGCTATGATGAAAGGAATGAGCTGACCAAGGTACGTGAAAGTAAATTGATATTGTTTTTCCTTCACCTTATGGTCCTTCTCTCTGTATTATCTTTTTTGCTTCCTGCTACAGTACCCTCCTTTGTTGCCATCCCTCTCTAAACATCTGCCATAATTACTGTTTATTGATTGTGTGTGCATGTGTCCACAATATGGACAAACTGGATAAAGAGCTGGCACGAATGCAGTCCTATTCGTAGAACTGCACGGTGCACACATGTATTGTAATTACGCCACAGATCTGAGCAAATATCTTGGAAGATTAACAGACTGGAGCAACACTGTCGGAAAGGGATCATCAAGTGACTGTCTGTGTATTCAGCACAAACACAACCCCACTGGCTAACTGATTGATGAGTGTGAACGGATTAATGAGCTCGAACTGCCAAAGTGATTAGTGATCTGTCTGCGGACGCGTGATGTATTAAAGAATCGGGAGATTTTCTGTCAGGAAAGCAGGTTTATAATAAGACAAGTTCCTCGAATGGAAATACAGTGAATTGCTGATTAAATAATGGTTATATAACAGCAATACAGCTTGATATGTTTTTACATAATTCATTATGAATCTCTTGGGAAACACTTTATAATAACCATCATTTATAAATGGTAAATTGATAGTTAATTTAACTATCAATCAATAGTTATTTTAGTGTTAACACACAATGGATATGATAATTAATAATGTTTACTAATTATTAGTAATGCTATTATTTCTGTTATTTTATCATCAGTTTGTCTAATATGAAATGATTAGTTTATAAATTATAAATTGTATCATAGCTGATAGGAGACAATATATGATTTATAAACTAATTATTTCATATTAGACAAACTAATGATAAAATAGAAACAGAATTGTTAACATTACTAATAATTTGTAAACATTATTAATCATTTCATTGTTTGTTAACACTAACATAACTATTAACTAAGTTTAATTAACTATCAATTTAACATTTATAAATGATGGTTATAATAAAGTGTTACCATCTCTTGATTTGTGTTTTGACTCAATTAATTGTTAATCAAAAATAATGACAATATCTATCAAAACTTCACAGAGCTCATCATCTTCCAATTATTTATTTTGCCCAAAATACAAAGATATTTGTTTCAAAATTATATAAAACAGAAAAAGGTAGCTCACATTTGAGATGCAGAAACCAGAGAATGTCTGATAAATTATTTAAAACAATTAATAGATTATCAAAATTGTTTTGTCATTCAACTAAGGTATTAATCAACTATTTGTTTCAGCATTACTTGATATACAGTAATACACTTTACAGTGCCAGTACATATGGCTAACATGTTAGCAAACATCCCACTGGAGTTTCAAATGGTTCAAGATTCACGTCTATTTCAGCCCCGATTTGGTCCACCAACTCCCAAAATAAAATACGGATTTATATATTCTAGATGTTTAACTTTCTTTACCAGCTGCTTGTTTACTTGTTCACTAGCCATTTTGTTCTAGCAGGTTGCCCACAAATAGCCTCAGTGAGCTTGTGAATGCAGAACAAGGTGTTGATTCTCAGTGGGATCGGTAATACTAGCAATTCTATGACATTATATTTACAGGAGTCATTTGTTTTAATGTTAATATCAACAATCATTTTTCATGGAGCTTTAAAGGTAAGTTCTCCATAATGTCAGTTGTTTCCTGTAGCCAAAAGGATGCTAGTTTTCTCTTTGGCTTTATTGAAAATTACACAAATACTGGAGGGATTTCTTTGCTGGGTTTCCAATCATAAGAATCTCTGAAAACTTCAGCTCCATTTGAACTGAGAACAGCACCCTTTTACTGTTTTGAATCTTTAAGAGATTTCCAATGAGATCTGGCCCAGTAGTGTAGTTTAAACAGTATATATTTGAGCTTGTGGAGCCTGGAAGCCTTTTTTTGTGATTGTCTTCCTTTGTTTACTATAATTATGCTGTCATCTCAAAATTACTCTACGCTGATGTTAAAATTACAAATATAACCTTTAAGTTCACGAGATCTGTGTTGGTCAAAACAAACCACGTCTACTACAAGAAACACGAAAATTGATAGCCTTTTTTTTTTTCATTGAGGCGAGATTGATTGAGATTGATAACGGTCTTTAAGTGTCTTGCTCAAGAGCACTTTGACCGCGGTAATTTGGGGAGTTGAGAGAATGAGTCATGCAGCTTCCTCAAGAAGATCCTCCAAGGGGATTTTCAACAAACAAACTGGTTGTTAGTCTGCTTCTTAAAGCTCTTATACACTCTCCTATGTGACAGCTGTGTCCTAGTCTGTACATTTACGATCAAGTGCTTTGTGTGTGTGTGCGTTTCTGCATCCTCTCAACCTCTATATGGGAAAAATATCTATTATCTCCGCCCCTCCATAACACATCAGATACCAGTTAGCCTGCTTTATCTGCTCTCCACTATGAGTATGTGTCTGAGTGTGTCTGTGTGTTGTCAGGAACGCTATCTCCTTTACCAGATTGTCACTGTGTATATTCTGGTGTGTGTTAATACATACTGTATGTAACAACGTGTTCATGTGTGACAGTAGATCTGAATGTGTGCAATGCATACTATGCATTCATATCTGTGTGTGTGTGTGTGTGTGTGTGGCAACGCTATGGCATGCAGTCACACTTGGAAAGCAACGACAAACAGAAGCTGTTCTCTATTCGCACACGCACACACAGTAATGCTGTAATCCTTTGCTTCTAACCATAGAAAGGATAGCAGTGGTGGAAGAAGTACTAAGATCTTTTACTTAAGTAGAAGTAGCAATACTACGGTTTAAAAATGCTCAATCTTACTTAAGTAAAAACACAAGTATTAGTGTCAAAACATACTTAAAGGGGAACAACGGCCATTTTTAAATATAACATGACAAAAAAAATACTGCAACTTGCTCATGTACGCGCATATTGCGAGGGCGCGCTGGTAAACAACTAGGTGGTAGCGTCATCACGGTAAAACAGCAACTGCCTGTCAGTGGCGATATGAATGGAGTATAGAATTTCAACAACATTTGCAATATAAATAAACATGCTATCGCTTTCTGAATCTATTTTATGTTAACAATAAACACATATAAGACAAGGAAACTGTGTCATACCTTTCTGACTTTCTTTCGTCTTCCAGTAGTTCCGGTAGTTTATGCAGCTAGCACACCCGTAAGACTATTCCCATTCATGCTCTACTTGGTCAACAAAAGTCTAGTGCTGTATTTATGGAATTAGCAAAAGTTATCATTATTTTACTATCTAGCTAGCTACAAAAACATAATATGTTGTGCCTGTTGCTAGCCGCAATTCTTCTGTGAGCAGGATGACCATCGAAACATGCGCTGAAATCCTATCCATTCCAGTGGACAGCACTTGCATAAAGTATAACTAGCCTACTAGAAGATGAAATAAGTCAGAAAGGTAGAAAGGTGACACAATTTCCCTGTCTTATAAGAGTTTATTGTTAACATAATATAGATAAAGAAAGCAACAACCTTAATCTGCAAAGTAAATGAACCTATCAGAATAAATGCAGTGGAGTAAAAAGTACAATTTCAGCTTCCAAATAGGAGTGGAGTGGAAGTATAAAGTAGCATAAAATGGAAATACTCAAGTAAAAGTACCGCAAAATTGTACAGTACTTGAGTAGATATACTTATACTTATATAGTTACATTCCACCACTGAAGCCTAGTGATACACTATATGTCTCTTATAGTCCCAAAAAATATACAATTTACTAATATTTGATTACGGTTTGCTAAATAGTGTAGAACTACAACAACCCTGCAATAAATAATGTTCATCTTTGTTGACATTTTTTGAGAGAGGTGTTATTAGTCATTTGGAGTTTGCAGTTTGAGTTGCTGTTGAATTTTATTGTGTTATACTGAGAGGTGTTTCTAATATTTATATCAATGTCGCCACACTAAATATTAGAAATAGACATCTCTCCTTACAAAAAATAGAAGTACAAGAGAGCTAGTGCACAGGTGCGTGTGTCTGTGTGTGTAATGTCTTATTGTGACCATGTGATTGTCCGAGATACCAGCTTCACCCTTCGTGGGTGCAAACACGAGTTCTGTCATGTGTTGACTGTAGCTAGGAATCTCTCGTAGGCAAGTAATGGTTATTATAATTCACTGTTAAGACAGATACACACACACACACACACACAGAGAAGCAGCAAAGTAGGACACTGAGCCAGTGGGTATGAAACTGGTAACCCCATGATGCAGTGTGCATCTCTGTCCATCTTGCTCTCTGCAATCTTTTCATCCATCTGATTATTCCCTCATTCTTTCTGTGTTTCATATCCCATCTGCCCCTGAGTGTGATCAAGAGCTTGTGGAGATCTAACATGTCCAGCTGACAGTTTGGACAAGAAGCGAGCGATGAATAAATAAAATCGACCCAAACATTAAGCCGGTGGATTTCCGTCAACACAGCCTGTGTGATCTCTTCGCGCTTTTACAAAGTCATCACATGTGTTTTTTTTATCAGCGACTGGCGTGCGGTCAATACTGCAGCAGCATTAGCAGCATGAATGCTGAATAATTTCCTTTAAACCCGGATTTAAAAGAGCAGACTTACTCAGAAGTACACATTTTTATTCACAGCAACAGCCGTGGGGAGCCTTGTCAAAGGGGGAGGGAGGTTTACACACTGTAAAAAAAAAAAGTGCAAAGTAGGAAGTCTCACACCAGTCTTCAAATGATATTCTGCTTAGAGTCAAAGAGAATGATACCATAAGGGCATAAAAGTCTACTTGTTTTAAGTCTCGTCTATTCTAGAAAAATGTCTTGATGTGCAATAGATAAATGGTTAAAATTAAACTGGCGAATTACTTGTTTAAAGAAATGTAAGACTTAGTGCTAAATGAAGATATTTTTGCCACACACGAATCTACAAGCTCACTTCTGCTAGTTACTGGATCTAGTGTTGGCTACTGAGAAGTAGGGGTCAATATGAGGAAACATTAATATCACAATAACCAGCAACATTATCAAACTAAATATCAGTAGTATTTATTATCACTGTAAATGTGACATAAAAAGTAGAAAATGAGTTCAGCACAAACTAAAGACACTGACTATGTTTACATGCATAAAATATTCCGGTTTTGCACGTATTCTGAAAAGACAATATTCCTACTAAGCTGTTTACATGGCTAATGAAAATGAATATTCCACGATATTCCCGTTTACATGCAGCCGTGCATACTCCGATTAACGTAACTGGTGGCGGACCTCCCTCTTTCATTCCTTCAACCGCCTTCTTGAAAAAGGTCAGTGTTGCGATATTTGGTCATTTCCAAAAACCTGTTGATAGCCAAGTCTTTCATAATGTTTAAAAGTAGGTGTGTTTTTCTTTCTGACCAGAAATGTGGGCTTTTCTTTGGGTCATGAATCTCTGCAAACTGTCGGCGAGACAGACTGTTTACAGGCAAGAGACTGTGTGTCGCAAACTGCCGTAAAAAAACCCCAATTTAGACGCATGTTCTGAATGCGCTGTATACAAGTCCAAAGAATGGTTCTTAAAGCTGAATAATATCGGCACATCCCACATGTCTTAATCAGAAAACTTGTCATATGAGCAATAATAGTGGAATAAAAGTGTGCATGTAAACGTAGTCATTGAGAGCTACATTAGGTTACATCATACACGTACATATCACTTTGTGATACGTGGAAGTAGAGGATAAGGGAATAATATTGAATATCGAATTAATACAAATGAGTATAAAATAGAATCATTAAATCAACAATTTGTGTGTAGCGTACCTATGAAATGTTAATATCAAGGTCCCTAAAGAGAGCTCCATCAGAATATTATTACATTTTGACCAAAATCTGAGAAATTAAATTTCTAGATATGATTTAATAAAGAGTTATATAACTGTTTGCAAGAAGGCAGTAAACCATCTGATCAAATCATCCCTACACTGTATCACCGTGGTTAAAATTGAATCCATACTTTGGCTGTAAACCCCCTCAGGAAGCCTGAAAGCCCCACATTAATATTCTAATACAGACAACAGGAGGGACTACAGCACTACACCAGAGTCTCCTATACATGCTGCAACCGTCATGTGAGTGTCTGTGTGCATGTTAGCCTGCGTAGTGTTCGGCGTACAGTGTGCAACTGATGAAATCGCCAGCGGGAGCACTAAAATGAAATGAAATGAATTCGAGAGAATTAATTAGGAGCTATAAATTTGAACTCTGGTGCTCCTTGATTATGTGCGCTTCAAGCTGTGCGGCAGCCCGCTGGGCACCGCATGTGATCCCTCAACACACATTAGTTAGTTAACATGCCAAAGATAGACCCATGATGACGGGGGGGATGGGAGAGGAAGTGAGGTAAGGAAACAAGGGAGGAAAAGAACATGTGAGGTGAGTAAAAGACTTTCAGAGAGACAGGTGAAGTTGTGAGGTGATGTCTATCTTTGCCAGCCATTTAGTCCCAATTAGAGCTGTCAAAGTTAACGCTATAACTAACGCAAATTTGTTTAAACACCACTAATTTCTGTAACGCATTAACGCAATCGATCTTTCGGAGGTTGAAGCTATAGAGTAAAGATACTGGCTTTAAACCTGAGGAATCCATTGGTACCAACCATGTCATACTAGCTTGTCACGAAGGAGGCTAAATAACGCTCCCAAACTTACACTAAAATTTGGCGAGGAAAAACTGGCATGGCCATTTTCAAAGGGGTCCCTTGACCTCTGACCTCAAAATATGTGAATGAAAGTGGGTTCTATGGGTACCCACGAGTCACCCCTTTACAGAATACTTGACAAATCTCCCTTTAAGGTACATTTTGAAGAGATAAAAAATGTTTTAAATGATTAATCATGATTAACTATGGACAATCTATGGATTAATCGCGATTAAATATTTTAATCGATTGACAGCCCTACTCCCCCTAACACTCTTATTTTCTTAAAGGTCTTAATGATAATATTTTTATGTAGACAAATATTTTCTAAAAAGTAGTACATCCACAGAGCATTTAGAAAGGTGCCGAATAAAAGTATTGCTTTTCTTGAATAAAGTATTAAGAATGTGAATTAATAATTTTAAAAATGTTGGCGGGTTCAAAATTAATGTTTTGTTTATCTCTGTGAAAGATATCTGACGTTTGGTTCCCATTTCTTATAAGCTGGCTTGTGAGCCAATAGTAAAACAATGTTGGCATCACGTGGGATCTCTGGGACGTCAGTTCGTGTGGAAAAAAACTGATAAATGGCTAAGATTGACGAAAAGTGCCTGGCAACGACTTGTTGTGAAGTAAATGTAATGAAACCGGAGAGGGAGAATGCAACATCTGATTGTTATCAATGTCATCAATAGCACCTTTAATCAAAAAAAAAAGGGAAACAAGTGCAACACTTGAAGGATTTTCTTGAAAAAAGATTGATTTACAAGATAATTGTCTCACCCCACTGTCAGACCTCAGTGAAACTAATATTTTATGATTCATCGCCAGACTAAACAAGCACTTCAGATTGATATTTTTTTCAGTGTTGTGTCACGCATCATCCGCCGACTGAGAAAACAACTGACTTTAATTATCAAGGTGCAAAACGTTGGCGCTGAGCTCGGGTGTCTGATACCATCTTCCCGGTGACACAAGCGAGAGGACTAAATTAATCTCGAGTCACTACGGAGGTTGATTTGTTGTTGCATTTGAAACGCTGGGTGCTGATTTGAGGTTATTCATGATCAGTGACACAATGTTAATCTATTCTGTTGTTGTTGCACAAGTCCGTTACCAAAGTAACAGAGACGGTGAAGTTTCCTGAGCATAACAACAGGCTTCAGAATATATTGTCTATTTCTTATATGATGAGACTGAAGCATATTCATTGCATATTTCTTTAACACTACTCTGGTTGCCCAGGAGGTTCCTCCCCTGAAATAATCCTAATGCAGCATTTTTATTAGATTCCACACAAATATGCAGTATGAGTCATTTCTGTATCATCATTTCAGCAGCAGATGATGAACCCACCTTCGCTTCAGGCTGCCTGGACACTGAATCTTAACAGACTGCTGGATTTAGTTTCTCAATATGGATCACCTTTGGATACTATATACTCCACGTTGTCAATGTCCGACTTCACTTTAACATTAAAACAATCAATTAAACGTTTTAGATGATGACCAACTACTATGTGACTTGAGTTAAAAATGAAGAAAATGTATTATGTAAGAACCGAGATTCTTAGCTTTTATGATTCTGAATCAATTCACAACACAGTAAATTCAATCATGTCCGCTAATAACATTACAGTTTCTCTGAAATATTTTATACCGTCTTACTGCATCTTTTGCATGTTTATATATTTGAAAAAGTAACTGCAACATCTCGTCTGCATGCGCGATGTCTGCAGCAATTAAAGTGAACGGACTCGTGTTCTGGGACACTTTGACAAGCGATAGTCTGTTTGTCTGGTCGGAATCAGAGTGAAATTGATACTTTTGGTTTGTTTTCTATTTAGTCTGGTTTGGTTTCACATACAGCGGACCAAATAAAAAAACTACAAAGGAAGAAATGTATCTTTTTTGTCTCGAGAGCTGCCACTTCTATGCAGGGAATCAAAGACTTTTAAATACTGCTGTCAAAGTTTTTTCAGTTTGACTCGACACTGATCGACTGTGCGCACAAATTCCTTCTCAAGTTTATCTCGAAGTACTTTATAAACGTCACTATTTTTGTGGACTTTATTTAGCATATTCTGTAGGTTCTTTCTGCCCCTGATGTCAAGCAAACTTTGGACTTATGTAGAAGTCCAGGTCAGTCCTCTCCCACTCATGTTAACCTGTCGTTTACTTGTGTTCATCTCAACAAATGCCCGCACAGGCAGCCTGTGTAAACCTCTCAGCAAGCGGTCTAAGAACAGTTGTTTTGGTCCACACCAGAGTACGATTACTGCGTTCACAACTGCCCAAACCAAACAGCATTAGGGGTTCGATAAAAACGGACAAAATTTTGGCTAGTGGAGACAAATTTACATCGAAATTGGTAAAAGCTGCACGTAATGTCTCTTTGTTAGAACTTTCCCAGTGGCTTCATGTCACCGCTGTACAGTACATGTGTCGTTTCATTCTATTTTTCCTCATTCTTCTTGAAAATACTATGTTTTTTGTTTTTGAAGGAGGTGGAAGAGGAAGTAATGGGCCTGGAGGTAACCTAGCCCAACAACCCATTTTTAGATAAGCGTCCAGCTGGGGCGGCTGCAGACCACAATGTTTCAAAGCCACGATTGAGGAGGTTTGTGGGTGCCGTTGATGGAGAACTGTGTAAGATGCAGCCTTTGCCTCGCATTGATCAGGAAGTTGTCTGTTTGTGTTTACATCCACAGTAATAGAGTTTCTTTCACAGTGAACCAATAAGCACAGTCGAGCTCTAGATACGGGGCACATCTGGGTTTTTGAGATGTTTATCATTGTGTGTGTGTGTGTGTGTGTGTGTGTGTGTGTGTGGGTGCAGCTGTTTAAGATACTTGTAGGTGGATACTGTGATGTTCAATAATGCATCAGGTGCCTCTGCAACACATTCATTATTGCGTGCATGTGTGTTTGTGTGTGTGTGTGTGTGTGTGTGTGTGTGTGTGTGTGTGTGTGTGTCTGTGTGTGCGCACTCACCTGTGGGCGAATGACTCTCTCGATGTTCTTCAGGGCCGTGTCGGGGGAGGGGGGGGAGCAGTCTGGAGTGGGGCCCGTCGAGCAGTTGCCATGGTTACCGTGCTCCCCCTCATTCACCGTTACATGGGACAAGTGACCTTGGAGAGAGAGAGAGAGAGATAGAGAGTGAGCGGAGATTTGTTTTGTTGGTCTCATTACAGTATTGTGTTTTATGTCATTGTACATTAGACCCAGAGCTGTCAGGGATTCATCCTAATGCCGGGATCAGACTGGACACCACATTTCTTTCAAGATGGTCACTATTGGGGCTTTTCCACTGGCACTTTTGGCCACGCCGAGTCAAACTATGCTGCGTTGATTTGTGTTTCCATTACAAGTTTCAGCGCGCCATTACCAGTTTTAGCGCGCCGAGATGTGCCGAGCCGCAACCGAGATGGACCAGAGTAGAGCCAAATAGGGTTTTTCCATACACATGTGCTGGCTCGGCTCGACTCAGCACGGCAGGGATTTGCATCCCCAATACAACAGGGCTACGGTGTGTGTAACCATGACCAAAGGAGCAGCTGTAAAACGGTGGATAAACATATTTCATTCCCTAAATTCTTCACAATAAATGCCCCCAATTGCAGTATCAGTATAGTTGTTTTAATTAAGAATAGCCGCTAACAAAGCATCGCTAATTCGCAGATAAACATTTAATTTCCTATAAAATCGTCACAATAAAATTCCCCCCGTTATTTTTACAAACCCAAAATGTCCTGATTTTGCTGCTTCATAATAAAAGCTCATAAATATCAAAATAACGGGGACTTTTATTGCGAAGAATTTATAGGAAATTAAATATGTTTATCACCGAATTAACTTTGTTAGCGGCTATTCTTCAATAAAAACAAGTCAACTAATACGGCAGGGAGGAAGAGAACAAGCAGCAAAAATAACAATGGACATTTATTGTGAAGAATATAGGAAATTAAACATGTTTATCCACCGTTTTACAGCAGCTCCTTTGGCCACGGTTACACACACCCTCAAGCGGGTAGCCGTGTTGTAATGGAGATGCAAATCCCTGCCGTGCTGGGCTGACGCGCAGAGACAAACCGAGTGAAACCAAGCCAGCACATGTGAAAGAAAAAAAAGGGCTTGAGTCCAATTTGGTGATCATCATCCTGCCATGACTTGGCAGAGAGACACGTCAGGCATCCTAAAACAACTGAAGTAGCTGGAAACCTGTGTTTCAGTTCCAAATAAAACGATAACTCTAAAGAGCTTGTGCAGCATAATCCCAGTCCTGACGCTAGTGCGCCTTGTGCTCCTTCCTAATTATCGTTTTGAAACTTTTCCCAGTCGCTTCCGTTATGAAGGGAGAAGATTTAATGTTACTGTAGCGCTGCACCAGCCAACTAACTTTTATGTTATATTGGCATAAAAATGACTCCTTAGTGCAATTTTGGGGTAAAGTGAGAAATGACGAAGAGAATTCGGCTCAACACCTAATGTGCCGCCCGCGTAATAGAGCAATCACAGAGGTGTGTTAGTATGGGAGAGAGGTGAGGATTTTCTAAATTGACAAGCAGCAACCGCAGCAGGAATATATGATGGCTACCCCGTGCAGTTTGATGTCTGTCTCAGGTTTCTTAACACACATGAGTGTGTGTGTGTGTGTGCGGCTGAGTGCAGAACCGAGTGTCAGAGCTAATTTCCCCAGCGTATGATCATTTAACAGAGGGTAGGAAGAAAAACACAAGAAGAAGAAAAGAAGAAGGGGAAGAAAGGAGAAGGAAGTGCTGAAGTTGCCCGAATAAATTTCAGAGGGAGGAAGCATCTGTCTTAATCAACTGGAGGAGACGCAACACGCACACCTTTCCTAAAATACTGTTGTCAGAGTTGCTAACACACACACACACACCACGCACACACACTCATAACAGTGGCTTTCTGTCAGCTGCCACCTGCCTAAATGGTTCCTACCAGATGCCAGAATATCACCCAATTATGGTGAGATCCAGCCGGACTTTTAACACACACACACACACACACAGGATGACATCACTGTCAGTAACAGCAGAGTCATATATTTGCTGAGGAGGGATTGTTGCTTAAAGATGCAGTATATGAATGATCCGTTATCACGTTCCAAACCAAAAAACAGGAAAGAAAACCAGCGTTTGTTGTTGTTTTAACTTTGAATGTAGTTGAAGGTGTGATTTCTCACAACTCCCACGATTCTTCTCTAGGAACAAAGTCACAAAGGAAAAAAATGTGTGGCTCTTGATGATGTTTTGGATAATGACACGGATAATGATACAGTTTCCTGTGATTTAATTAGATGGGAGCTCCTTTACATTTAATGTGCCAGGATGTTTAGGGAGGATTTGCATGATACAAAACAGTGACTCTCAAAATGGGGTCCTCGGCAATCTGTCAGGAGGTCCGCGAAATAATTCACTATAAATGTGTGCTATCATTAAAAAGTGCTTATCTACACATTGGGACCGTTTGCAGCAATCAAACAAGCATATTGTGTCCATTACTCCCACCCACGTTAGCTTTGGGCCAATAGAAACTCTGATAGGATTGTGACACACGGCAATAAGTTCATCTTTTTTAAGTTGAAGCACTAATCAGACACTAGTCAGTTTTATACTGGTAAGTTGTTTAAACGTCTGGATTTATTAAGACATTTTCTGAAAGATTTTAAGATCAATTACTTGAAATGTAGGATGTAAATTGAAATTGAAATGACCCTCTGTTTAAAAGTATATAAGTGATATTAACGTGATTTTGAATTGAAATGCGTTCTGTTTATCACTATGAAACTAGTCTGAAGTATTTAGGTTGAAAAGTTTTAGAATACAAACAGCTCCTATGGCATCTAAGAGTACAAATGGCAGTAAGCATTATGCTTTAATCTGTGTTACGATTATGAGGGGGGTCCGTGGAAAATATTCGCCTCCGTAAGGGGTCCCTGGCCTCAAAACGTTTGAGAACACCTGATATAAAAAAGTAGTTCTCTTGTATTAACTCTACAAGTGGAGCCTCTTAGTGAAATAAGACAAGTGATTTATAATCATAATGTATTCATATTCACAAGACAACTAAATAAGTGTCAATGGACACTGGGCAAGTGTCTAATCTAATGTCAATTTACTGTAACTGTTGTGAAGAGAGGCTCTTTCAGAATTGGTTTGCTTTATTCACCTCATTCTTTGTGTTAAACTCAATGATTTCTGATTCCTTTTCATAGAGCAGCATCTTTCCTCTCAGTGGTGGATATGGACAAAAAGTCCTGCATGTTCTCACTTCTTAAAAACCCCATTATAAAAGCATGATGGTAGCAGGGCCATAGCCAGAGTTTTAGAAATAGCATCACTTATGTCGACTGCCAGACAGGCTGATATAGTGTCATCTGCATCTCTATTAGCTCGTTGCAGAATTTTTGCTAGAATGGAAGTCCCCTAATCCCCCATCACCCTCTATCTGGCTTACGGAACTGATATTTTTTTATTAAACTTAAGATAAAATTCCCTCTCAGGGGCTCTGTAGGCCGCTTCTATAAGAGATTGCAACTCTTGATAGATTATTTTAACAGCCTTCACACACTCCCCCCTGAATAGGAGAGGAACATCGTGTAATTATACAATATTTGTATTCAATATCATGCACTGTTACTTAAAGGAACAGTGTGTAGCATTTAGTATATATGTTTTTCTTTTGTGTTTAATCACCTGAAAATAAGAATAGCTGTTAGCTTAGAATGAGCCGTTTATATCTACATTGGGAGCGGGTCCTCTTCACGGAGCCGGCCGCCATGTTTCTACAGTAGCCCAGAACGGACAAACCAAACACTGGCTCTAGAGAGAGACTTTCACGTTTTTGTGTCATCCACCGTAGTTCTCCAACACGCTTGGCACACGGGAGAAGTTTCAGTTGGTTGCAATCTGCAACCTCACCGCTAGATGCCACCAGATCCTACCCACTGCTCCTTTAATGTTATTTATTTAGAAGACCTTCTCCCCCTCATTTATTTATTTATTCTTATTTGCTACGGTGCTGTATTTTCTTATATGGAATCAATGTCATTGTGTGTTGGATCTGTGTCTTTATGGACTTAGTAAATTGGAAGGAAAAACAGCGCTTCAGTTGTAACGTTGTGTGACTTGGACCTGTCATTAAATAAAAAATAAAACATACAAAAAAAAGAAAGACTTAGGTCATGATGAAATACTGCATGCTTGTGGAAAAAAATGGTTCTAAAAATACTGGAATTAGTGGAAAAAAAGTGCTATAATCTCAATTGTAAAAATGTAAACTCACACCAGCTTACTAAAATCTTCAAATTCACATTCCACTCTAGTCGTGCTTAGCTGACACAACGTTGTTCCCAACTCTTTTAATGACTTTTTTGATCATCTGCTCATTTGTTATCGGTGGATCATTACGTCTGAATTAATAAAGAAAATGACTGGAAAATTAAAAGAACTGCTCCTTTGTTGCCAATCCAATCTTTGCTGGCGTCAATGACTTGACAGCCTCGTCTCTTTACAAGAAACCAAGATTGCTTTGCTCTCTGGTCAGCAGCATTTGGACACCTGGCTTTGAAGTATGTGTATGTAGTCGTAGGTTTGATCTCAGCTGTTGTCTCTTTACATTTTTGCTTTTGTTTGTTGTCTTTTTGAAACTATGACACTTGCCTTTGATTAGCACTTTTGAAGCGCATGCATATATTAAAAGGTTCGTCATGTAACATTTTAAACACACTTCATTTTTAATTCACTAATTCGCTAGATGCAATACTCAGCATATCTCAAAATGTTTTAAAATCGCAGTAAGATCGTATCGTGATAATGTCGTATCGTGATAATGTCGTATCGTGATAATGTCGTATCATGCGGCCTCTGGGGATTCCCACTCCTAGAAGATATGATGTCTGAGATATGAGATCTGACTCACTTCTTCAATAA
>CAKALU010068774.1:0-57473 GCA_916700995.1 Hozukius guyotensis | reverse complement strand
CCAACTCTTTTAATGACTTTTTTGATCATCTGCTCATTTGTTATCGGTGGATCATTACGTCTGAATTAATAAAGAAAATGACTGGAAAATTAAAAGAAGCCAATCCAATCTTTGCTGGTGTCAATGACTTGACAGCCTCGTCTCTTTACAAGAAACCAAGATTGCTTTGCTCTCTGGTCAGCAGCATTTGGACACCTGGCTTTGAAGTATGTGTATGTAGTCGTAGGTTTGATCTCAGCTGTTGTCTCTTTACATTTTTGCTTTTGTTTGTTGTCTTTTTGAAACTATGACACTTGCCTTTGATTAGCACTTTTGAAGCGCATGCATATATTAAAAGGTTCGTCATGTAACATTTTAAACACACGTTATCGTATCGTGATAATGTCGTATCGTGATAATGTCGTATCATGCGGCCTCTGGGGATTCCCACTCCTAGAAGATATGATGTCTGAGATATGAGATCTGACTCACTTCTTCAATAAAGCGAAAAAAATTAATTCCTGCAGAAAAACAGCAGCAAGAGGGGCACATCCTCTTTGCAACAGAAAGCAATAGTCCATTGATGATGTAATCATAACCTTGAGAAACTACCATCAATACAATATACAAGGATGTGTAAGAAAAGCAAGGTTTGCCAAGATGTATGCCTCATGACGCACATTTAAAGACAGTCTAGAAACATCTTTTAAGTACTAAAAATTTGCCACAAAACTTTATTAAATCCTCATAATTCCTTCAGCAGAATTTCTTTTCTCAAATACAATAACTCCTTCTGTTTTAATTCTTACAGCTCAATCATGAAGGTGGTGTGAAACTGAAAGTGACTGCTCCTGCGTCACAATTTGCCACCATCCTCCATCATATGTTTATTCTGAATTTCTGGCTGCAGACGGAGAGACACACACACATTCACACACACACACACACACACACACCAGTCCTTCAGGGAAAGTGACACAGCTTCACAGCGTGTTCTCACATCTATCAACGCATGTGTCTCCATGTGTGTGTGCATGCATGTGCAAACACAGACGGAGGGACTCAGTGGATTTGACTTGGGGTTGTGCAAGTACACACGGCTGCACACACACACACACACACATACACACAAATAGACACCCATCATAAATCGCTGCCTGGAGCTGAATCGGTGATTGTATGGGGGCGTAAATAGATAAAACAAAAACAGGAAAAATGAGAGAAAGAGAGAAGAAAAGAAGGATGCAACAGAGAGATATATATAGATAGAGATTGAGCTTTTGTCCTATTGAGTAAATAAGCCTGTCAACACCGAAGCTTTGATGATGGATGTGAAATGTGTGTGTGAGTGTGTGCGCGACGGTGCTTCCTTCAGATCTGCCTTGAGCTCACTCCTGGGAAACAGCCCTCCTTGCCAAAGGGGAGATGTTTCTGTATGCATATAAAGGTGCATAAGCATAAAACATGCATGAGAGTGTAGATAACTGCAGGGTATTATACCTTAACTCTTTACATCCATATGTTCAAGTTCATGTGTGTGTGTGTAGAGCGAGACATGACCTCTGGGAGAATGTGAAACTTTGAAATGCTTTAACGGGTTTCACGGGATTCAGATATTCTCTGCGTGCCAAGCATACATAGTACAGTATGTGTGTCTGATACGAAGATTCACACAAACGTATCTCTGTGTACATTGGAGGCCAGCTACACAGCTTGTTAATGTAGGCATGCAGCAGTGTGGACAGGAGGAGAGTGTCTATAAGTGAACGCTTGGTGTGAGCAGGCGTTTAAATCGGCTGTCCTCTTCCCACCAAACTAACAAGGCAAAAACTGTCAATTTTAGACGGGCTCCTCAGGCTGTCAGTTCTGCCTCTATGCAACTCTGACAAGTAGCATTTCATACCCATACTATGTGTGTGTGTGTGTGTGGCTGTCCTCACATGTTCTCTTCTATTATATGTCAGAGAGGCAAATTGCAGCTTAGCTCGCAACACAATGTCTCAAATTTGATCCATATATATATACATTAGGGATGACACGGTGAGGACATTTTCCCACTGGTTAATAAACTTGTGACAACACCGGTGTTACAGATTACACTGGACATTATACAAGAAAAGACGGCGTTCAAAATATGTAGAGCGCTTGATTTTTAACTCCGGGTGTCGGTATGTCTGACCTCTCCGGTCCAGCTTTCACTGCGAGGCCGGCCATGTTCGCTCCGTCATCCTATTTACTACTGTTTGACTAAGTAATGTTTGCTAAAAACTACCCTGCCCAGATGTTTTAGGAAATTAAACCTAGCATTTTTTTAAAAAGGAAACTACATTTTATTAAAGATATGTCTTGCGGAGAGCCACAGACAGAGCAGGGAAGTCGGAAAGTATTGAGAGACGATCAATCTTTTAAGAAAACATATTTTAAACTTCTCTTTAATCCTATGTTGGAAATGCCTCACAGTTCAAACAGAACTAACAAACTAAACTAAAAAGTGTAGATCACTTGCATTGATGTTTGCTGGCTGTCAAAGAGGAATCTGCTCCATTGCTTCTCTTCCAACAAGTCAATGGGCCTCGACCCTTTTAATGGGTGAAGCCCTGGAGCTCCTACTTGCTGCCATTAGCCACTCTGAGCCTAAGTGGGATAAATGGAGTGAAATGCAGCAACATCACTTCTTTATCCACCAGAGAGAGCTGAGGGTGGGAGTTAATATGAGAGGGACAAAAGACTGAGGCCTTTACTCATAAAGCTTACAGCTAGCAGCGCTGCGGTGTGCCGACCTGTGACTGTCTGATCTGAACTCATTCACAGATGAAGCACGGCTGTGACTACTGTGACAAAGCCGTAATACTGCTGACTCTTTCTCTAACACAACCCAGATGGTAGCTAATGAAAATTAACACGGTGATTAAGCATTTCATATTTAATATGAACCACCCTGATTAGACTTGTGTGCAAGTTCAGAAGTTGGTGGCCTTTGCACACACGTTTCAAAATGAATGCGATCTCACGTTGTGTAGATCATAATTACACACCAACTTTCGTTCGTCATTAAAAGTTTTCGGGACGGGTTAGATTTCCTGCATTTTTTTTGCATCAATCAAAAGGCAAAAGAGGGTTGTTTGACCACTCAGAGCCACCGTCCGTGCAAACGTCATCATCCAAAATGGCGTGTGATAAACATTCACTTGGTCTCCCAGCACAAAGCACTTTAAAGAATACAGAGATGCAAAATTTAAAAAATAGATTGTGGCAGGTGATTGCAGAACAGCTTGGTCGCAAAACACAGGATGTAGGAAAGATTAGACAGCAGTGATTGTGCTCGAGGCGGCTAAACGCTAGCTTCTTGCTAATGTCATTCATTCATTAGCCCCGTTTAGGACTAGCACTATCCATCGCACCCACGTATTTAATTCATTTTTGTCTTGTACTGCGAGTTTTTCCGCAACAAATAAGATAATAAAACGCATCAGTGTGCAAGGTTTCTGTGCTTAACGTTTTTTGTCGGATGACGGATTGAAAAAATGCAGGAAAAATACGCACTTGGTGTGCAAAGACCTTTATAGGAAAGACTAAACAGTCCCCATCAGAGCTCTGGACACGCAGTAATGTTCAAGGTGTTAAATTAAGCAGCACTATGAGCTGAGGCGCAGAGGCATCAACTCTGTAAAACTCCCAAAAGTCTTATAAATTCCTTCACACTGCCAAAATGTCATCAAAAAAAAAAATATCCAGGAAATAACTATGAAAAAATAAGAAAAACACCACGAATGGCTGCCACCCTGCTGCCATGAATTGCAAATTCAAGCTCTACCTGTGTGTTGACCTATTTTGTCATAAGAAGAGATATGCGGTACGATACGCAGGACTTTTGAAGTATTGTAGAGAGCATACACATGCACGGACACACATGCACGAACACACACACACAGGTTTGTAGTTTCATGTTGTACACGTCAGCAGTGGCTTGTTTACCTCTTGCAGACAAGTGTGTGTTTATCTCGGGAGGAGGGAGTCGATAGCAGAAAAGAGGCACTTTTGCTATAACCGCTTGGCAACGCTTCTGCCTGCTCCGTACGTGACTGGAGGCTCCCTCCTCACCGCTCCGCCGCCTGTCTTCCTATCTCCACCATCACATTTCACCTGTAATCCTTTTTGTGTTGCTGCAATCTGGCTGTCAGCGCCGCGATCCTGTGGTGCAAAACTACTGTGGTGGAACAGCCGATCTACTGTTTTCCAGCACACACTAAAGAATCACAGATACGGAGTTATTTGTAAGGGAGGATTTCGCTTCAGATATGATGTCCTGCAATCTCCAAATATTGAGCAACGCAGAGAAAGCTGTCATTGAGCAGATTTCTGCAAAGCTTCAGTTGAAAACAGAAATATTCATGGAGTGACACTCAATACTCGCCAAGAGCTGCAGCAGAAATGGATTCCCTCATTTGTAACAAATGAAATTCCATCAGAAAGGAATCCATCTAATACAATAAGTATAATCCCGAGTTAATGAACAAAATGACTGCCTTGGGACTCATTGAGTAGCAAGATTATGCACACAAGTGTGTACTCGGCGTACGCCGCATTACAAGGAAGAGAATCCCATTTATTCACTGTCAGAAATGACATGTCAGAGGACATGTGGTGTGATGGGATATCGTGCATAACATTCCCGTGTGATCTTTCATGAGCTTCAAAAGTGGGACGGTGCTTCTAACGGGTTGTGGAAAATCTCAGGACAACAGCTGTAGGAAGACAAAAAGGAAAAGACGTTAAATAAAAAGGAGAACAAGGGGAAGAGAGTTATCCAAGAAGCTGAGGTAGTTTGGGGTGGCGGTTTCACTGACAACAGGTCCCTGGTGCTTCTGTAGCGGCTGGGCTGAGTGACAGCCACCAGATGGATTTTGATAAAGCCGCCTTGATTATCTGAAGCTTCAGAGAGCGCTGTGGTGTCTCCGGCTCCTCCACGGTGAGACTGCTGCAGACGACCAGCCGGCAGCGCAGGACAGGTGGATATGAGGCAGGGCTTACACTGCAGAAGATATCCTGCTTCACAAATCCTTCAGTCCCACAGTTGTCTTAAGAGACAAGTTCTGCTGAGGTGAGTTTTAACATGCAACTCACTTGTTTCAAGAAACTTTTTGGAATAGTTCGATGGCCTCTTGTTTCAACACTGTGTGGTATAGAGGCTCATGGAAAGAGCAGCGATGGCTGAAAAGGTGGGGCCAATTAAAAATTATTTTGTGGGCCATCGCTGCATCAGTCAAGATCCCAAGACTTAAATTTAATTTTAATCTCCCAGCAGCAAGAAAATGGCATCTGATCATGAAATATGATATTAAATTTGATTTTAATTGGAGGAAAAAAATGAATTATTTCATCCTACTTGCACAATAAAACATCTGCCAAGAAGAAGATTTTTCAGACTCAATCATTGACTAGTTGACTTATTCGGAAAGATCATTTTTTTTGCAGTGTAATGCGCCAAGTCTCTCTCTCTTCTCTTCCTCTTTTCTCTCTCCTCTCATCTCAATCCCTCTTTCCTCATGTTCCCTCATCATCATATGCTTCCTCTCGGAAGCGGATAACGCCAGACTGACTCACACCCATGTCCAATTAGCCCGACATGTGATGTGAATCCAGGATTTTCGCTCCTGCTGCGTCACAGATTCACATTCATGTAGATGGCTTAGCCTGAGACGACCCTCCAACTCCGTCAGCTGAATGTATAATCTGCCCACTCTTCGTCTCAGACTCCTTCTCACCTTTCCTTATGGTCTGCCTCAGTATGTGAGACATTCTGCGTGTCTAGTCATTTTCAGCAATGACGTGGAAATGTATGGTGTCCTCCCTCACCTCGTCTGTCTTCTCTGACTTCTTGCTTTTTGTTTCTCTGACCCTGTTGCTCCCACATTACATGTTTATGTCTCTCTTACTCGCATTTCGATTCTCTCTCTATGTCTCTCTCTCTCATTTGGCCAGGTAGCAGCACTCAGAGAGCTGAGAACAAACACAACACCCACACTGCTCAATTACGTCAGTGGAGCAATTTTCTACCAAAAGACACTTTGACATAAAGCAGCTAACCTCCCGGTTCACACACACAAACATTGTTCAACTCTCCTCTACGCTGCAGCCAATCACAGACAAGCGTGGGACCAGACACACATGTTCACACACGCACACACACACACACACACAACAAGCCTCTACAGTAGCCTCTCTCCGCTACTGTCGGAGTGGGGGGGCTGGTAGGAAAGGAGAGGGGTGTCACTAGCAAGACAGTTCCCATGGCAACATACAGGTGACTCACCAGCCGGTGATGCAGTTGCCGTGACAACCTGCAGTGTGTAGCATCGCTACGAGTGAAAGGGAAGAGCACACTGTGGGTGTTTGTTGTCGTGGGTGTCGAAGTAGACCGAACAACTGACAAGACGCAGAAAACAGAATGGACTGAGAGGTCCGAGGCTGCAGGATCAACTCTCACTGACTCTGCAACTGAAAACAGCTTTGAAGACGGTGTGGATGAAGTGGGAGAGTAAACTGAATCGAGAATCAAGTGATGAATATTTACTCCAGCTGGGTAGTAAAATATTTGGTATTTCATCTGGTTCTCTGCGGCTTAACTCATCATTCTGAATGCATTTAAGTCTTTGTCAAACTACAGAAGGTGCTTTGTTTTAAAGTCGAAATTCTTTTAAATTCTGCTAGCTATTTCTTTGATCCAGCATCCCTCCTATCGGACAGCTGTCTTACAAGAGTACACCACTGATTTAGCACCGCACTTCTATAATAGTGTACAATTAAAGAACCACAAATATCGTCTTTTTTACTCCATGCATTCTTCTTTGCAAAACCTAGCCCCTACATTACCCACAATGCTACTTGACCTCCGACATTTAGGTTGGAGATTCGGGTGTGTGATGCTGTTAGCAAGTAATGTAGTCTCGAGCATAGATAAGCAGCAGGCTACATAGATCTGGTAAGCTCACTTCTTTCCAACTCCACACCCCCAGATTTTTTTTTCATTTTCAAACTTGCACTTCCACTCCAAGTCTTCCACTAAAGTTGTGATCATCACAACAGCGGGATATTCGTATGGATTCTTGCTTGTGAATACAGTAAACATGATCACACTGGAAGGCACCATATGTTCCAACCTTTTTAAAAGGACCAAAAACTGTGTGTGTTACAAAGATCCACAAGAAATAAATACTGTAAAAGCAAGAGAGTGCTGGCAGCGATTAGGATGACCCAAACACTCAGCAGACAGCAGTGACCTTGCTGAGGGAGGTGTGAGAGGACTAATAGATAATTTAAAATTGCTACTCCAGATCTTTTATGCAACAAATTCTCATAAGGAATTTTTCTTTCTCTAATATGTTTCCAACTTTGATGTTAGCAAGCATTTTGTGAGAAAAAATATAATTTTACTACAAATTTATATGATATTTCAATGGATTAAGACTCCTCTGACAGACAAGCTGAGAAATAAACTAAATAAATACGTTTTTATTATATATGAGGTTTCAAGTTGCTGAGTGAAAGTGAATCTCACTTTGCAGTATTACTAATGGCACCTTTCCACCAAGCAGTCGAGTGCAGTTCGTTACACATTAGAACGTTTATTTTTGTGTTTCCATTAGTAAAAGTTGTGGATGGTACCAACAGAACCGCTCCGTTCTTTGTACCACCTGGGTCGAAGTTCCAAGCGAGCTGAGCCGATACTAGAAGGTGGAGTTAAAACACCGAAGACCATTGATTGGCCAGAGAGAATCGTCACTAGCGCGACACGGGACAACCTGCACAATTCACTCGACCCAGATTTTTAAAAACGGCAGCTGGCAAAACTACACCGTACAAATGACGAAGGGCAGACAAACGTCTCTGTTTGGTTGCCGTTGAAATGATTCAGCGAGTGTCCCGCTGAAGATGATGTCATGGCAGTTTAATGCTCCGCTACTACAGCGATCAGCTTAGAATCCCGCCTTTATTGAAGGGGCTCTATCTGCAGTGGAAACACGGCTAGAGAAAAGGACCTGGTACCAAAAGTGAGTCGAGTCGAGCCGAGCAGTACTATGCAGTGCAAACGCAAAGTATTTACTTTTTAAGAACAGATGAGGATGGCATCATCTGCGTTTTAGGAATTGAAACTGCAGGTGACACACACTGATTGCAAAATAAAAATGTAGTAGTTTCTGCGTTGCCCTACCATTGCGTGGACAGGCGTTGAGCTGGTGGTTGATATCGAGAGAAGAAGGTTTGCGTGTGACGGCTGTGGTCACGGACTCGTACGGGTTGTCCTCGTCCTCCGGCAGGAAAACGTCCAGAGACGGAGAGGCGACGATCTCTGCCGAACGCTTTGAATCCTGGGAGACGGGCAGAGAGAGAAAAACACAGAAAGAGAAATGTGAGGGCAAGTTGTTAAACACACCACATTATTTCCCAACCATGATTGAAGCAGGAATTACCAGCATTCTACATTCACTGAGCTAAACACAAACACACCACTAATTACTTTATTAATTATGGATGTACTACAGCCACACTGGCCTATTATCCCTTCCAACAGACCCATACATGATGTATTAAGTTGATAAATAGTGTTTGGACAGCAAAGTGAGGAGCCCTCTCAGTGAGTTCAGATGCACATAGAGTCATTTTGATTGTATGATTTGTATGTGAGAGACAGAAAAACTCAGCACAAGAAAAGCAGAAAGGAGATGTTTGATGTGGGCTTTCAAATGTGTAATAAACAGTGTCCATCCAGGGCCATCTTTCTGTTCACCTTTGCCTGAGGCGCATCATAAGAAAACAAAAAGAAAACAACCAAACACATCAGCTCCGTAATCTCTCTGTTCAGCTCACAGTTGGATTATCATGAAAGATTCAGGCCGATGTTCAAAGCAAACACTGAAAATAAAGGGTTGTAAAAAAAAAAAAATCTTTCTTCTCTTCAATCCTGCAGGGTTTAAAGTCGAGTCTCTTAACGGTCCCTTCAGGACTTTTGGGGGTTTGTTCTCTGTGATAACTGTGATCAATGAGCTTTTGCTGGAGCTTTTCTTAAGAAAAAAAAAGAGCAGTCTCAAGTTCTCAACATTCATCTGCTATAAAAGTGTTGAGACTGGCAAAGATTAGGGATAAGTCAGAGGCAATCTTACGCTGATTTATGAGGGAAAAATCAGTCCATCATTTTTTTTAGATTTGAGGTTTTTATGTGATAAATGTGATAGAAAATGTCTACACTGCAAAATCCCGATATGTTTGATAATCTAGAGCCTTGAAATATGAGATACAACGGTTTTATTTCAATTTATTAACTCCCTAACTGATGAAAGAGGAGACTGTTGTTAAAATATATCCTTTGCCGGTGCAGTAGCTTCAGGGACTCATCACATGGTGTGAATGAATTAAAAAAAAATAAGAAAACAGCAAAACAACTGCTGAGAAACAGGGCACACCACATTGCTTCAAACACGAAAACAACAGAGTTAAAACTCCTGATAGACCATCAAAACAGCGTCTATTTTGTCTCAAACTGCAAAACTAAGACAAAGTATTTTTTGAGTAACATTAAAACATTGTCTTAAAGAAACCAGACAGAAAAAGACCTGTAAGCAGGTATATTGGGGTCCAGGCACCTGATGAATCTCCTAACCAAAGCATAATCAAAGCAAACAGGAGTATGAGAGCCTCTCTGAATAATACAGCTTGTTTACTATGACTTAAATTACAGTATATGCTTGGACAGGCATAACATTTTTCAATAACATTATTTAAAATCACTTTAACAAGTGTTGAATTGTCTCCTTGTTTAAGCAGTAGATTCTCTGTGATGGTAAAAATCATCAGGAAAATTAATATTTATGCACAAATTCAATTTATAGACTATTGTGAATTCAGTTGTGATGGTTTGTCATTCTTAAAAAGTGGGTCCCCGGCAAAAAAAAGTTTGGGAAACACAACTCTAATCTACAGACTTTGTTGTCCACCCTGCATCCTTCCGTCATCCCCCTATTTCCCCAGGCTTCTCCTGTCTCTCTCTTAACTGTCTTGTAAAGGCAAAATGAAAATATATCAGCTGTAAATAAAAAAAAGAACTTCAGGTCTCTATTCATTTTAATGGCTCTCACCAAAAAACTAGGGCTGTCCTCAACAAAAGAAATTCTTAGTTGACTATCACTCTTAGTTGATTTAATCTGCAGATCTGTAAAACTGAGTTCCTCCACAAAGAATCACACAGAAGCACCACTTTCAATTTTGTGTTTAACAGCGATGTGCTCATAAGTTTCTTGGAAATTCAGCATGAAAAAGCCTAAAAAAAACAACTAATCGACTAAAGGAATCTTAGACTAATCGACTAAGATGGGGCAGCCCCACAAAAAAAGTGTCGTAAATCCCAACACACACACACACTAGGAAAAAAGCACTTGTTGTCATTCTTGATAGTATGTTATTAGACTGTTAATAGGAAGGATGCTCTTGCTTTACTTTTCTTAATTAATGCTGTTTGTGAGGCTTATTGTAAGTCTCTCTGAATAGAGTATTGAGTAGCCAAATGCCTAAATTGTAACTGGCATACTAAATAAAATACATCAATGATTTTTACCAAAAGGGACTCGCAGCATTTTGAAAAGAACTCTTCATTTGGAGGCGATTTATTCAGAGCACCATGTAAGGAAATGTTTCTTGGGGGACCTTTTATATAACAGTGTTCTCTCTTTGGGTATTTGAGGAGAATTTCGGATTGCATTTTGTTGCAGCATTGGTGAAAAGGTTGAGCCCCAAAGGGTTTCCGAGCGAGAGCTGAGGACCAAAAGGTCCCTTATCTCTGAGGCAGATGTGTACCCAGAGAGAATGAAAAACAAGAGTGAGTGATGTGAAGCAGGGGAAAAGGTTACAGGGAGCGAGCGTCATTTCAGCCAAAGAGACAAAACATTTCTTTCCAGCCTCTGGATGTCTGCCTTTTCCCCATAATGCAACACTCTATCATCATTTCTGAAGTGTCACTTGGTAACCTGCCCCCTGGTTATACCCTTCCTAATGGGATCGGTGGTAAACTTGTCACCGTGGCGACAAGTTGTGGGTATACGACTGTTTTTCAAACGTGCACCGCATACATCTCACAACCCCTCTGACTCTTTCTTCAACCCGTTCGCCCTCTCCCAGCCTCCTTACCTCATTCAACAGCCATTATTCTTCCTGTCATCATCTGCTACTACATTACCCAGACTGCATCAGGCCATCAATCACACTCAAAATGGATTAATCATTCTGGGCTGACAGAGCAATCAGTCCCTTGATGATTTCTCTCACTCACACTCTGCACTCAATCTGAGACTTATTTCACACTGCACTTTATTAAAAGGCCTACAAACTACCCCCCCACACACCCAAACCCCCCCACTTTTCTCCATCAGCACTCAATTAAACCACCATTACCAGCTAATGGAGGCCCAGTCGGTCTTTTATGCCTTCACTCTGCAGGTGGTCGGTCCTCAGCTGATACTGATTTGACGTGACAACCTGGTTAGTTGCAGATTTCACTCACAGAGCTGAAGGAAAGGCTGAGAGCACTCTGATGGAGCCATTAAGAGCTGCTGCTAGTTCACTGCTCCCATATAAAAACTTATCTGACAGCTCAGATTAAAGGTGCAATTAATCATCGTCATGTTCATTTGGAAAGTTTAGCCAAATTGCGATTTCAAAAGCAAGAGCTAGCCTCGACAACAAACCACTAAACTGCATCTCATACAGTGTGTTTACATGCACTTAGGTAGCCTAGATACACTTGACTTTCTGAATGATATCAGCTAATTGAATGGGCGTTATCAGTGGTTATCAGCCTCATATATGTGGGTTAGAGGGGGCCTGCTAGACCTACTAGTAGGTTCAGAAGGCCATTATCATCTATTCACATGGTTGATGGTTGAACGCCAACCTTTAGTGGCCATAGTAATTATGACGGGAGCAAAGGATGAAGTCAGGTGACGTAGTATAAAGAGCCTGCATGGAGTGGCGGGTGGCAGTCGGGGCCTTCACAGCAGCATCCTCGTATTCAAAATACTTCAATCCAAAGTCTGACTAAGACCGAAACCATCACAATGGGCTCTGGAAGTCAAAATCTGTTTCAGTTTCTTACAATCCAAACACAAAAGTTGTGCTCTCGCTGCACCATCAGCCGTTCGACACATACTCAACATATTGCATCACTACGACAGTTAAAGAGAGAAAGTAATTCTTCCAAATAAGGGTAAAGTAGGGGAGAAACCTCACTAATGACGGCCGATTTCCTGCATAGTCTGATTTTTCTCAGTAAGGATGTAAATATACAACAGTGTGTGTCACCAGCAGGAAATGCAACAGATTGCTTTAAGTCACGAAGCTGGAAGAGGGTGCAGTTCTCTAGAACGATTCAAGATAAAGTTTCCAAGTTACTGGAAGTGAAAGTAGATTCAAATCAAAACAGAGACAAGCGAAACCATTGTCTTTGCAACAGGAAGAGACAAGATTAATGGGGAATAGGGCACAGTCCTGATATGAAAACACAACAGCAGCTCTGATATTTCTGATGAAACTGAGCTGTGAGATTGAGGCCATCAAGCACCTCAACCGTGGTCTCGTTTGTTTACGGTAATTACCGAGATGTCACCATGAATTAGCAATGAAATACGGAAGTTGTAAAATGCCACAGGTGGAGTGGCATCATTTATGGATGCACTGAAGAGATCACGAGACGAGCTGCGAGACAGACTGAGCTCAGGAAAGAGGTTTCCTCTGTAGGGTCTACAGGGAGAAATATGATGAAAAGGAGAGAGGGAAGAAAGCAGGAAATGATTGAGCAATTATCTTTAAAAGGACGGAGATATGAGGAATCACCAATAACTTGCACTCTTAATTAATTTCTCATTCCCCCACTGTCTATTCTTCCCTACCCTTCATCACTTCTCCTACATCTTATCTCTCTCTTTCACTTCTACATCATCTCTCTTTATTCCTGTTATTCTAAATCTCCAAGAGAAAGAGAAAGAGAAAGAGTGAGGCCGAACTGACAGGGGTAACGAAACCCATCGCCCAGGGTAAAGACAGGGAGGGAAGTAAACACAGGTAGATCAAAAGAAGCCAGGATACAACTCAAACTTACTTTGGAGTTTGTGTCAGTGAATCCCAAAGGAGAGGAGCGCGAGACAGAGCGGGAAGAGGAAAATGAGTGAGGAAGTGGGGAGTGCAGTGAGTTCGGAGCAGGGATTTCCTCACACACACAAGCATGGAAAAGACACACAAAAACATGAGTCGAGTAGAGGCAACAGGTTTGATATCTCACACACAGGACGGCAAGAAAGAAAATTATCCAATTCAGAAGTGAGCTTAAAGATTGAGCTATTCCCCCGCCAGCGGAAAACTACTTTGCACTCGATCTCGATGAGAACACTCACTGGAAGGAAATCCCTCTCGCTCAAGTCCGCAGTGAAGCCTGGAGTTGGAATTAATCCGGCGGGTGTGACAGCAGGTTTAGCTACCTGATAGTTTGATGTATCTCGCCTCTTCCTCCCGCTCGGGCCCCGGAGAGGTCAGACGGATTTGAAAAGTGGGATAAAAGGCTTCACGCGGTTTCGATGTGAGCGGTCTCCTCCAACAAACAAACACACTCGGTCTTCATTCATTTCCCTGCCTCCACCCTGCCTCCCTCTCTATCTCTCAGGGCAGAGATAGGACACAGAGAAACTTGTGTCTGAGCTGAGCAGGAAGGGAGCAGACAAACAGAGGCCTCCTCTTGCCACTAATTAGCAGGTCGTATGCAGCTCCCGTCCAACTGCAGATTAAACGTTTGAGTTTGAGTGTGTGTGTGTGTGTGTGTGTGTGTGTGTGTGTGTGACGGCGCCGGCATATGTGACCAAAAGATGGTATGTCACGGTGTGTGATTATATCTGTGTAATAAGGCAGTGTGGTGTCTGTCTGCTTGCAGCAGATACAGCTGACGTGTGAGATCATGTGAGAGCTTATGTGCATACTATTCTGTGTGTTTCTCTGCGTATGCATAATTGATTCTGCTTGTATTATATACAGTCTGTGTGTGTGTGTGTGTGTGTGTGTAGGGGTTGATAACCCAAATAGGAAATGTGATGCTGCTTTGGTCACATCCGAGCAGCTTCTATCGTACAGTCTTAAATCCTGTGAGTCGCTCTTCCTCTCTCTGTCTCTGTTTAACCCCCCATACTGTAGCAGTCACAACCCAACCCATTGCCTCACACACTGTACTGGACACTGAGTTCATAGGCCATCAGATATGAATAGAGGCTATAATTTGCTGGCATTTCCTCATGGAGGCTATTTGATTAGAGAGAAAAGGGAGGGGTGGACACCAGAGAGGACAATGGACCCTCTGAGGCCCTCAATGAGGGGAGAGTGACGGAGAGAGAGGGGTTGCAGTCATGAGAGGGCAGTACTGGAGAGATAACTGCAAAACAGAAATGGAAAATTAAGAAAGATTGCAGCAGTTAAAAAATGAAAGGAGGCAAAAGACAGCCCAGTCCTCGACTCAAGCTGATACGCAAGCAAATACGCATTTCAGAGAGTGAGATGAGCAGATTAATACTAATCTCATGTTAATCAGCCTACCATAACGTGAAATAGGGCTGTCCTCGACCAAAGAAATTCTTAGTCGACTAACACTCAATTGATTTTGTCGACTAATCGATTAGTGGATCGACAGATTTGTGAAACTGAGTTTCTCCACAAAGAATCACACAAAAGCACCGCTTTAAATCAAATCTGCTAATAAGTTTCTTAGTAATAAGTCATTCAGCATGAAAAAAGCATAAAAAACAACTAAACGACAAAAGAAATCTTAGTCGACTAAGACCAAAATGACCGATTAGTCGACTAATCGACTGAGAGGGGATAGCCCTAGTGTGAAGAGTAGAAGCAGCCAGGCTCTGCTCAAAGGGAAACACAATTTAGAGTCTACGGCTGTTCTTAGGCACAGCAGCGCTTTGAGCTAAATGTATATTTTATATTTATATTCACAATAACAATGCTAACATGCTGATGTTAAGCAGTTGCTGTTTGTAAGTTGGCCTCCTCCTCCTCGGCTCAATGAGCGAGCGAGGGAAAGAGAGAGCAGCGATGCTCGAGCGAGCTATAGAGTGAATAAAGAGAGGGAGCGGCGTTAGTGAGAATAAAGCAGTGAATCAGAGAAATAAAAGGCTATTTTTTGATTATTTCACAGTGGTTACGTTCTAAAGCACAAATAAACACGACCACAACTGCGCACAACTCTACACCACCCTGCAGGAAGGCGCCGGATTTTGAATGAATGCAGCCAAAGGGCAGGCTTCATCCTGTCCAGTGTGACTCAGCACTGTGCTGGGTCAAACTGAAACTGATACACCGAGAGGCAGAGGTTATTGTTATTGGTTGGGGGTTTTACCCCCACATACAGCTGTTTGCTGAAGCCCAGAAACATCCGTAACACAGCAAAAAGAGAAGAAAAGAAAAATACAGGCAGCGGGCTGCAGGGTCTCTGCAGAAACAGACATCACCACACACTTCTAGTGGGTCATAAGTGATGATTGAGAGGGATTGTTTTTGTATCAGTCAATACAAGTTTTATTTTCAACTTAAGAGGTTAGTAGGTGTATTTTGTCACTTTGGACAGAGCCAGGTTAGCCATTTCCCCTTGGTTACTTGCAAGAAAGCGAATAGGAAATGTTGAGCAGAACTCAGAAATGGAGAGATAAAAAGGTTAATGGCAGGAAAAAGAGATGAAGTGGAATACAGTGGCAGAAAAGATGAGATAGGAGAGCAGTTGTTGATCTTCATGAGAAGTGAGAGAGATGAAATAGAAAGCGAGAGGTGCAGGTTGGTCAGAGCAGCGAGCAGGGATTGCCTTGCAGAATTGGATTTCCCTCCATGGCTGGCTAATCCCACAGAAATCAGCTTGCTGAGCCACCCACAGGACAGCGACAGTCACTCCTCAGAAAATAACAGCCTTCACATTCCCCATGATGGCCGCTGTATTGAGCAAAGCTCAAACTGTGGCTTCTCCTGGCTCCACGCTTTAATCCCACAGACACGGCAACCAGCCGGAGCGAGAGGCCGCTGACAGAGAGCCATCGCTGTGTGACCGACTGTGTTTAACTGCAAGCCTGACAACTTTGGAGGAAGTTTCAGGTATACGTGTGCAGCATAGATGCACTGGATGTACAAAACAGTTTGATGTTCAACATCAAGGCTGCCCAAAATGGGGCCCGCAGGTTATTTTTTTGTTTTGTTTGTTGTTTGCAGGTTTTAGAGCTAGAGTGAAGATGATCATATGAAACTACAAAACCTCAGTAATCCATTTTCTACCAACCATGTCATGTTGGCTTGTTGGGAAGGAGGCTGAATGACGCTCCAAAGTTGGGCTAAATTTTGGCGAGGAAAAACTGCCGTGGTGATTTTCAAAAGGGGTCCTTTGACCTCTGACCTCAAGATATGTGGATGAAAATGGGTTCTATGGGTATCCACGAGTCTCCCCTTTACAGACATGCCCACTTTATGCTAATCACATGCCGTTTGGGGCAAAACATGCAGTTTTTTGAAGGCAGTATAAATGTTTTATTTTCACCTTTTCTAAAAATGGTGTATTTGAATATTTCTGCATGCTGGGGTCTCTAAACAAACATCTTTGAAATGCATAAATTGGATGACTGGAAATTAGCCCAATTGTATTCAGCAGGTGGGTTTTAAGGGGTTAATTATGTAAACCTAAAATTATTCAATTAAGGGAACTTGGGATCCTAGTACCATTTTGCATCTGAACAATAAAATACAATAGGTGTTTACTTTTGGCCTGTGGTCCACCATTAACTTCCAGTTTTGGCCCTCCAAGGGAAAAAGTTTGGGCACCTTTGATCTACACACAGCAAAAAAAGGTAGTCACCAAATGTAACCAAAACTTAAGCAGAGTAGAAGTAACTCCTTTCCATGAGGTGTTGGATTCACAGAACCATGTGAAGCTCAAACTGTTACACAACCTACGACAAGATGAGGAAGGTTTTTCAACTGAGCAACGTAAAAATCAATTTAAGTGATTCCACTATTCATGCATCATTCCTGCAAAGTAAAACTATGATTTTTGAGCACATTTTAAGGATTTTTCACTCGTCTTTCCGTCAATATCCTTTATGTAGTAAAGCTTATCCACCGAAAAAAACAGCGAGGTTTTCCTATAAAAAAAGACCAAATGGTTTTGAACTGACTTTCACTTGGATTTGTTTCATGCATTAAAACATCCATCTGTTTCTCTCTTCCAGAACATCCAACATAATTAAAAAAAACACTGGAACTAGAGTGTTTGCACCCAAGATTTTTGTAATATAGATCGTTTACCGTAATTAGATTTTTACTTCTTTCCTTAAAAAAGAAACAATAAAACAATGAAATAAAGGGGGCACTCAGTGACTCGCTTGTTTTGCTGAATGATTTTTCCTTGTTCTTTCTGTACCAGGCAGTACATTTAGTGGCAGCTCAGAGTGCTAAAAATGACTTCATATTTATTACTTTTATGGGTACTCTGCTTTTTATATCTCAATCATGATACAGGGAATTGTTTTAGAGGATGCTTACTGCTCCCGACAGATTCACTGCATCGTTGAACACACACACACACCTTGCTGATATGCCAACAGCACAGCGTGACAGCTGTTCTGCCCTCATTTTTGATGGGTTTTGTTTTGGGGGGATAGTGAATCACTAAAAATCAACAATATATATGTGACATCTATGCAACAACTCAGATCATCTTTCCCTATAAAATCATCCATTTCAAACCGTTCTCAGGTGGTTTAACACATATCTCTAAGGACACAATGAATGGCCTGCAGATGTTCTATTCAGCCAGAGAGAAATAAAGACTGGAAGTGATGAAAGAAAGAAAAATGACAAGTATGGTGAAGGGAGAAAGGTCAGAAAGAGGAGAGAGAAGTGGAACATTAGAGCTCTAGTTATCTGTCACGAAGTCATTCTCCTTGAGAAACCCACTAAGCAACACTTCACTGCCACACGACACAAGTCTGAAAGAGAAATACAAGGTCTGTGGCATTAAACTGCGGCTCGAAAACACGACTAATGACTTTCAAAATGTCTTCATTTATACCTATTGGGGTCTCCACATACTGTATGTTAAAGGACAGGTCCATTATTTTTTTTAGGTTTTTATATCATTCTCTAGCTTCCCAGTGGTGTTCCATATAAATTAAAATCACATCAAATTTTGGTCAAAGTATGTATGTTTAAGTGTCAAAATACTATTTTCTCAAGGCTTTTTTAAAAACTTTTTCCCACGTGACCTGACGTAGGTTTCTGCATGATGATGCTGCTACATATACAGTTTATATACATCCTTATGGTCAGTGCTGTGTACACAAAAACACAAGCAAACTAGCCGATCAATGCAGCGGTAGACCAGCAACTCCCGTGTTCTGAGAGGTAAAATGTTTTTGTTAATGGAGTCTGGTGGCTTTGATGACACAACGGCGATATAACAGCTTCAGTTCCCCGTCAGAAAGGGCTGTCTGATGGAGAGGTAAAGCGCTGAAAACATTCTAAAAATAGCGTACACTGACATTGATTTTTTTTAGGTAGCTTATATACAGTTTTCTGCTGCTCCCGTCCACAGCCGCTTCACCTCTGACGGGGAACTGAAAACGTTATATCACTCTCTTCAAAGCCACCAGACTCCATTCACAAAAACAGTAATTTTACCTTGGAGAACACGGGTGTATACATACAACCCCACTTCAAAAAATCTGAACTAACCCTTTCAGTTATTTCCAAACTTAGCACAGCTAACTTTGACTCAGCTAGTGCTAGCGTTCACATTATTCGTAACCTTATTGATTAGCTTACGTTGGTAACTTATGCTACTGCTTTTTGCTAATGCTGAGTGGCAATTCCATTTGAAAAAAAACGGAAAGAAACGCATTGAACTATTGCTTTATAACAGAGACCCACTCTTTTTCCAGGGACTTATAAATCTCTAGTGATTAGATTGAATTAAACTTTATTGATCCCTGTCGGGTAACGCTACATCACCCTGCTCCTGCCTCCTTACCGCACAACAAGCCTGTTAGTTGTGAATAAATCACTCAAAATGACAAAAACCTAAAGCAATGTGCTTTTATTTCCCAACCCTGTCTTCCCATAACTGTCTTGGTAGGAAGAGAAACAGCAATTGTGTGCTAACATCATTAGCTCTGAATATTTACAAGTCATCTGGGGACCCAATACAGTGTTTCATATGAAATATTAACTCCACATTTAAATCAACACTCAAGCAAGATGTTATACACAGATGCACCTGCATGTGCAAAATTTTCTTTAAATATGAACGAATGAATGATCTTGTTTGTCCTGTTTAAATATGAAAATCCTAATTCATTTATAAAGGAATACACAGAAAACAACCCTCTCCCTGTCATCTATGTGTGTGTTTTGTGCGCTAAATCTTGAGATATTTAGCTTGGTTTGGACACACACTGACACATTCCACCACTCTGTTGGCTCTCCAGAAGCATTTTAGGGTTAAATGCCTTGCTCAAGGGCACTTTAACACCAGTGGCATGGTTGTTCTGCTGTAATATACGCTAGTACCAGTACTGTGAGGTGCACTTCTTCGTGTTGGTGGTCTCTCTTTATTGAAGCTCCTATGCCTTTCGCCTATCTTTCTTCCCCGTTTCCTGTTTACCTCAAGGACAACGAGATATCTGAACTCCAGCAGGATGTCAGACTATACAAACCACACACACACACACACACTCAGGGAACATCTCCAAGTACTCAAAGGCAGCATATCTGTGTGTGTGGCAATCTATTTCAGTAAAAAAAGTATTTGACAGCAGCTATAGGTGTGTGTGCTGAAGGTTAGGCTGACAGGAAGACAGTCTATAGCTGCAGAGTCTGCAGGGCATAAAGCCATTAACAAGAACTAAGTGTAAGCACAGAGCTGCATCGCGTCCCGCAGAGAGCAGCAGATAGAGGAAAGGAGAAATGGAAAATAACAGCAAGAAAGAAACAGAATGATAAAGAATTGGACTGGATTTTTATGGCGTTCTTTTTTACATTTTAATTTGTGTTTAAAGCTAATAAAATGAATAAATAACTGAAAAATATAATTATAATCCATAGAACAAAGCCAGAAATCTCCATGTCAGTAGCACTTATATACATTCCAGTTTCATTCCCATCTATATTCTGAAGTTTTTACACAGGGGTTTGATCATATATCATTCATAGCCTGATTTATATCACATTTTATATCTAAAAACATGGCGGAAATGGATTTACTTATGGCTGCTTACAGTATTTTCAGATTTATGGAATGATAAGAAGAGATATATCCCAAATTCCCTCTGTAAAAACCTTTGACTCTAATATGTCGACAAAATGAAACAAGAATTTTGAACCTGGCTTTACCCATTGTTCAGATTTCTGTTCCAAAAATGTATGCAAATTAAAAAAAAAAAAAAGATGCACATTTAATGTTTTAATGTAAGTAATCAACTGGGGAAGCTCCATGGTGGTATCTATTAGTTAAAGTTATACCCTATTCACCTGGGGTGCCTCCCCTTAGATATATCATGCCATTATTATTACAGCCCAACTCTCAACGATATCGAACTATTCAAATTAGACATTAGAAAACTTATGATCCAAAACCGTTTATATGAAAAACCCAACCCAGTCTCCCACAGAGCACATTCAGTCCTTCATTTACAGACTTCTGAACCTCTCCACATAATCGCTGCCCTCTCAGAAACATCTGCCTTTGATGTTCCTTCACATCTTCAAGAGTTCTCCTGGGTCTCTGATCTCTACCGGTGCGACACAAACCTGCCCTCCCTCCACCTCAACTCCTTAAAACCCCCTCTGGGCTGAGAACATTTAAGGTCAGCAGCCACCCACTCAGGAGAGGAAAACTGGAGTCTGAGTGAGTGTGCAGAAAGAGAGAGATGGAGGAAGAAAAACAGGAAGGAAGAAGTAAAGGTGGTGGACACAGTCGGGGAAACGCTGACGTGTGCGCAGCGCTCTGACGCCCCTGTGCTGACGGCGACTGAGATTTGTCAATGGTGGACATCCCACGCCTGATATCTTATGAATTTCTGTGTTGCCTGGCAACCCTGCCAACCTCTCTCTCTCTATCTGAATTCATTTCTTGCATTTTCTTTTTTCTCTATTTGGCTTTTCAAGGTTTCCAAAAGTGATGTCTGAACTTCTTTGTTAAAGTCGCAGAGGAAACCTCCTCCACACGCACTTTGGCGTCAGTCGGAGTACGCATGGCGGTGGTGGGAGGAAACCTGTGGCTGGCAACAGAAATTCACAACAAGGAAAGCGTCCTTATGCAGGCGCGTATGCCCGCATACATACACACACATAAACATGTGACAGACTGTGATGACGTGCCATATTCATTATCATTAACAGAGTGCACTCTCTCTATTTTCCGGCTAATCTAATGCAGCACAGTCTCTGACAGGTGTACTGTCTATATACACACACACTGAAACACTAATAATTCATACATTTGTGCATGCACCTGCGTAGGCACGTGCACACTCACACAGACATACACAATACAAATACAGAAACACACACTCGATTGCCAGTCTATTAGATACACTAAATAAAACTAATGCAGGCTATCACAATGTTTCTGCAGTAAGTATTACCGTCACAAAGGTTTTATTGTTCAGTTTTTGTTGCAATTGTTTTAACAGAGGTGTCATTTCAACTTCATTTTGGAAGATGCAGTTTGCGATGCTGTTATTTTTTACTGCATTATATATAAAAACTGATAAGGGCCAAAGACAAATCTGTTAATGCTGCTTTAAGTATTTGTATAAAAGCATAAAATATTCCTGATTAAATAAGCAACATTAGGAAAAAAATATATCTTTCATTAATAAAACTCAAAAAGCTCACAGTGGTTTCTCCTTGACAACACAAGTAAAAAAAATCCACAACTATCTTTTGATTTGGATTCTTCTAATGCCAAACTCGGACTGGTGCACAAAAATGTTATTTTTGCATGATTTTTTTTCTAGCCATGTCAAACCAGTGAGAAGAGAGCACAGACAAAACAAAAAACTTTCATGTTAAATAACTAAAATGTTTCTAATTATTTTGCAGAAATGTATGTAGGATGCCAACACTTGCAGCTGATTGAAAATATACAGTTTGGGGGTCTTTAAATAGTTTTTTTAATTAATTAAGGGATAGTTTTTTTAGGGACCTAAAAGAAAGGCTCACCCACAAATATCAATTTCAGTTTAAGTGTACGCTATATTTAGAATATTTCCACTGCTTTACCTTGCCATCAGACAGCCATTTCCGACGGAAAACTGAAGCCATCATATCCATCTACGCTCTCTTCAAAGCCACCAGACTCCATTGACAAAAACAGTAATTTTATCTCGCACAACACGGGAGTTGTTGGTCTACCGCTGCCTCAATTGGTTGGTTAGTTTGTGTTATTGTGTGACTTTGGTGTTTCAAAGGATTAGTTTGGATTCATCAAAGTCACACAATAACACAAACAAACTAACCGATCGAGGCAGCTGTAGACAAGCAACTCCTTCGTTCTGTGAGGGTAAAATTACTGTTTTTGTCAAAGGAGTCTGGTGGCTTTGAAGAGAGCATAGAAAACAACTTCAGTTCCCCATCAGAAAGGGCTGTCTGACGGCAAGATAAAAAGGGGAAAATACACTTAAACTGATATTGATTTTTTAGGTGTCTAAAATAAGTTTTGCTGCCGGCCCCGTCCACAGCAGTACATTGCTTTGCTTCCGTGCCCGTACTCCTGTCTGTTTCTCCAAACTGGGAGCATGCCGACCACCGTCTACTGTAGGTAATACACTGACTATGTATAAGTACCTCATACAACCCCACTCCAAAGCTTCCAAACTATCCCTTTAAACTAAAGTTTAGTTAGCTAAAGTTTTTAATGCGAGGGTCTTTTTCTGTATGATTTGTTAGACAAGTCCGGTTCTTTGACTGACAGTCTAGAGTGACAGCCGGACAACCACAAAACTCTCGCGCTCAGACAATCGATACAAAGCTTAACACACTTCTGCTGAGATATAAAGTGAAAGATAGATGAGTCAGACGGAGAGAGAGACAGACGAACATGGGATGGAGCGAGGGATGATAGAAAACAAGCTAAAAAAGAATTAGGCTGACGTGGGATGATGAGAAGAAAGGATGAGATGGAGAGACTGCGGCATGAAAACATCTCACTTTGTCCATTCATCGTCAGAGGGGATGAACAGGCTCCTCTCTTTATGTTAGCTCTGTTTATTCATAATTACACAGGGCAAATTAGCACGGTGCTAACTTAATTATGAGATAACAACTCAATTTCTCTTCCTCTCTCACTCTGTTCCTTCCTCCTCCTTCTATAACCCCCCCCCCACACACACACACACACACACACAAACCCACCCACACAAACTCAACACGAAGCCATGCCAAATTCAGACACACAGTAAAGCTGATGCCACCAAATATGCTCTATATAACCTCATACTCACATTCAAACTGCCATGCAAAGAGCTTTTTTTTTTTTCCTTTCTACGCACACATACATATACACACACACACTTCTCCAGGTGCAAACCTCTCCAGGCAGAGTGCCAGTCATGCAGGCAGCCTGCCAGTGTACAAGACAGAGGGTCTGTTGTGTTGTAAATGTCAGATGTCCTGCTGTTTGAGCCAGCACGCATCCCACCGCTAAACAATCTCCTCAGCACACACTTAACCACACTTATATACGCAGCACGAAGGGGCCTAGGGGGGGAGGTAGGAAGGAAAGAAGGAAGGAAGATGGAATGATGGAGCAGGAATACAAGGAAGAGGAGGAGAATTTGGATTGCTTCTCTAGAGTTCTGGTTAAAAAGGTACGACAGAATATTTCACACACTGGCATTGAGAGGTAACAAGTGGGAGAGGATTTCTAAATATTCCTGATAAGCTTTAATTCCTACAACTCATGTAGCATACTGTACAGTATATATCAGTGGTATATACTCAGGTACAACAGGTAAGAGAGATGCACGAGATCTAAAGAAGGTGAACTAAGCTTTCTCTGTATGGGATTCTTGACTTCAAGGTTTTCTTCTTTTTCTTTTGTCATGACTGTGGATCCAGTTCAAAGCTGTCTTGTTGACCCTCTAGTTTACCATTAGTACAGTATATACAAGCTTTAAGTGCATCTATTATGCCATCTTAACCCATATTACTGCACATAACAGACATCCACCTCTTCCCTTGTCTAGAAATATATACAATGTTGAGTTAATACTATTTTATCTTGCACCTTACTGTGCAGCATAACATTATCTGCTGATTTCCACTATAGTATTTTACTGGGCACCATCATTGGCCCTTTATTTCCTGCAGCTCAATGGCAACATATAAGAGGCTCTGCTCTTTGAAAGTACTCCATTTAAGTACTCTTAAATACTTAAATGACTCTCCAATAACCTCTGCAACGCATTCAGAACGCTGCTGTTAGGCTGCTATGCCATCCTGGCCACCCTGCACTGGCTTCCAGTTCACTACCAAATTCATTTGTTTTTAAAGCTCTCAATTGCTTGGCGCCCCCGCCCCTACACATCTGACCTCCTCAGCCCCAACTCCACTCCTAGAGCTCTCTCCGCTCCTCCGACACCAGCTTCAGTCATTGCACAATCACACCACAAATACAGGGGTGATCGCGCCTTTGCGGTCACGGCCCCTAAACTTCAGACTAGTCTCCCACTTTCTCTTAGATCAGCCCCTTGAGCTCTTTTAAAACCCAACTCTAAACCTATCTTTATTCCTTAATAATTGTGCCCACCTGACTTTTGCCCTCCTGCTCAGTTGTATATAGTTGTCACTTTTTGAGGGTTAATTGACCATAACACCAATATTTCATTTGGGCAAGGAGGGTAAATATATGAAGTCTCCATCAGCGGGGAGAGGAGACTCACTTTGCTGCCTCACTTTGTGATTTAGGCTCATAAAATGGGGAGCAACAACTTACAGCTGTGGGCCTTGAGCTCATAAATATGTTTGAAGGGTGTATATACTTACTGCATCTTTTCTCAGATGCCAAATATCAACCCTCTATAAAACTGTTAGTTGTCTGACAGAAAAATCAATGCCGGTTTCGGTCCTTTAAAAAATACGACATCAGTCCCTAAGAGTCACATTTATATTCTACTGTGTATTCCTTCGCTGCTGCAATATTCGTATTTCCCCCCCGAGGGGATGATTATCCTTTTATGTGATCTCATCGTATCAGATATCTCGGTTGAATGTTACTCATTCAAAGGTCATGAACCGAGTACTGCTCATAAAAAAGGTAAAAGCTTCAAAACCGGAGAGAGATAAGGAGATTTTGTGGAAAATTCTGATAACTAGAGAGAAGATGAAAGATGAAAGATAGACAGAACAAGCATGAGACGGATACTGAACAGAGCAGCCAGTGATGGCTCATTCTCTGCGTTCCCAAGGTAACCAGTAAAAGTATTCACTCAGAACAATGGCGATATCACTAGCCTGTAATTTCACTGTAGGGAAGCAGTGTGTGTGTGTGTGTGTGTGTGCGTGTGTGTGTGTGCGCGCTGCATTATTCTCCACCATGTGACAAACTTATATGTTGATTATGAAGTGATACCATTATGTTGTATAAGTGCCATTATGTGCACACTGTAAAAGAGTTGTCGAGTTAGAGAAGGCTAATTCAGGCTCTGTGTGTGTGCGTGTGTGTGTGTGTGTGTGTGTGTGTGTGTGCTTGTGTGTGTGTGTGTGTGTGCGTGTGTTTACCTGTGACAGGCTGGAGAAGCCCAGGTTGCGGCAGCCGTTGCAGGGCGTCAGGGCCTCCCAGAATCCAGTTGGGCCGCAACTCTTTTCTGCCTCGTCCTCCTCCAAGGCCACAGCGAGAGGTGGGGTCGGCCGCTGCGTGCACAAATAATTTTTTTTTAAAACAATTACATCACCAGATCACCGACATAACATGTTCCAATAGTAATGAGGTCAAAGGTCAGAAGAAGCCCTGAGAAGATGAATGTGCCATTGCATCATCTTGGAGCAAAGAACTGGGGAATGAAACAAAGAGCCTGAAAGAGACATGATTAGTTTACAAAGTGCGAAGAGTACCTATTATGCTTTTGTGCTTTTTCTCTTTCCTTTAGAGTGTTATATAGTTTTAGTGCATGCAAAAGGCCTGCAAAGTTACTCTCCCCCACAGAAACACTGCTCCTGAACTGCCTGGAACGCCTTGATTGATCTGCCGCCTTTTCTTCCGTAACGTGGTGATGTCACCAAGTAACACACATAACACATAATACCTGCCTAGTGGCTAGTTTGGCACACCCTCAAACAAAGGAAGTTAGAGCTGGTATGAGAAAAATAAAGCCTTTTTGAACATTAAAGCATGTAACATGTTCTAGTAGAAATCCAAAATACAAGTATGCACCTGGAAATAAGCATATGTCCTCTTTAAGAAGGCAAAGTTGGTTATTTGAAAGTTATTTCTAAACCTGCTTTAATCAAAATTGCTTTGCTGCTCTGGATGCCACAATGAGTTAACCAGAGAGGAGAAAGGTGCAGGGACAACTTTATCACACACACATGCACACGGTGTCCTTTCCCGGGGCTCTGTGGCTCCCATGGGGGCAGGTGTGTGGATGAGCTCTGTGCCACGGAGGTGTCAGAGGGCAGACGCAGCCCACCTGATATCTCAGTGAACCATATGATGCAGCAGAGGACGCAGGTCACAGCAGATTACATAGACAGACACCACCGCAGTGTCTGACATGTAGCTTTTTTAAAGAGGGAGAGAGCCGAGGGAGGGCTGATGACGAGAGAGGAGAAATCATCTTTAGTCTAAAAAAAGCAGGAGGGCAAAGAAATCAAGGTAATGAGGGAGAGGATGAAGAGAGGACGTGTTAAAGACAGGAAGAAGTGCTGGAGGAAAAATTGTGAGAAATGGAGAGAAGACACAGAGGGAGGAGAGGACAGATGGGAAGAGCAAAAGAACAGCAGCCAGACTGGAGACGGAGGCAGAAAACGAGGCTGAAAACCAAAAGGTCACCAGTCGCTCCAGATTGCAAAGGGCCCTCTGCAACACTGGAATATTGATTGATGTATAACGGACTGCATTCCTCACACACACACACACATACTGCACTGTACTGTATGACTGCAGGAACAACAGTCACATATATCCTTCCATTACAGTAAAATGCAGATAGACAGTGTTCAATAAAAATGAAAGCATTAATCATTCATTACTGAGGACTGCATAACTGATCAATATTACATATGAAAACCCTTAAAGGGATGGGATATTTTTCTACTTAACTATGTTAGGAAGCGTTTTTTGTGAAAAACTGGCTAAGTTCATTTGAAGGAAAACAAACATCTGATTGATCCTGTGACCCGACTCTACATTTAAGGCTCGTCATTGAAAGAAAAAGTACTTTAAAGCAGATCAAATTGAACTAATTTTCACCCAAATTTATGTCCCCGCACATTCACAAGTTTTCCTGCTGCCAGAAGACACTGTTAACCACAGTTTACTGTAAACATGGTCCTCTGGTGACAACACAGCTCAGTTTCCAGTTATAGAAAGACAGAAATGTTGGGTTTAGTGCCAATTAGCAAATGTTAGCATGCGAAGAGGCTCAACTGAGATGGTGAAACCTCGTGAATATTACCTGCTTATATTGAATGGGTTAGCATTGTCACTGCAAGTGCACCAGCATGCCAATGTTAGCATGTAGTGCTATGATGTTGGATGTTACAGGGACTGTGATTAATGTAAAAGCAGATCCCACTGTTCTGATTGCATAAAAAAGTTATGTTTTTTACTCAGACTTTATGCGTATGACTGTGTATTCTTTATACTATGACTTTTTTTTTTTTTTTAAATCGCAATATATTGCCTTGCTTACAGTATCGCAATATATTGAATCCTAACCCCTATATGATGATAAGTATAGTATCGCAAGATTCTTGCTCTCGGAACCCATCTACTATCAGTCTGATGACGGATAAGCCTCTGAGGTCAAAGGGCTATATTTCTGGGGTTCTGGTGTAGCCAGCAGATATCCGGGCCAAGACTTCCTTTTCTGTGAGTCGGTCAATTGTTTACAGTCCGATTAGCAACTTGAGATGCATGAAAGGAGTTGGAGTTGAGAGACGACCGGATTGTTTCACAAGTAGCCGGTTTACAAGCTAATTTTAAATGAATAAAAAGCTAAATCATCGTCAGACGATAGCCGGTGGGTTCCCACATTGCATTTCGGCCAATGCGTTCCGCCTCTTTTGCTCTCCACACGGACTGTTTACCTTCAATCAACTAAAGCCTGCTCGAACATGATTGGTCAATACTGCTCTGACTACAAACAGAAACCAGAATGCTTCCGATACCAAAATCTTGTCCCGTTGTCTACAGATTGTACATGCGAATGCAGAATCTGTTTATACAGATTACTGCTTCAGAGGCATTTCTAACCTGCAAAGGTCAACCAACAGAAAATTAATCAACCAGCACAAATTGCCAAACATGCGATGCATGGTTCCAGCTTCTCAAATATGATGATTAGCTGCTTTTATCTGTTTTATACTGTAAAGGTAATACTTTTGGGATTTGGACTGTTGGTTGGACAAAATAATCAATTTTAAGATGTTATCCATTTCCTGACATATTCCTAACTAAATTACTATTTGATTAATACATTTCATAGACTAAATATTGAAAATAATCTTTGGTGGCTGTCTTTGTGTTTCTATGAAAAATGGGTAAAGTCAAAGATACTGTGTGAAAATCAGCAGAAAATATTACTACCAGTGTCAGTAAAACAGTGGAATTGTCTTTCAGGGACACATACTGATTTAACCACAACGAACACACGTACTGGGAGGAGGAGCACTCATTAGAATACAGGACACGCAACACACAAACATTTCTATTATTGCTCGGTTTACACACCCATGGGTAGCAAGGCAATGTGAGAAGCCTGTGTTACTGTGTGTGTGCGCTATCTTGGGTTTTTGCATGTTTTATTCATGTGTAACAGGCACATCGAATCACATACTAATGGCTCCGGCCACATGTACAGACAGCAGCCTGGGGGCACATAAACACACATACACACTGTGAATGTCAGTAATAGAATACAAATTGGTACTTAGAAAGAGAGAGAGAAAGAGAGAGAGAGAGAGAGAGAGAGACAGAGAGAGAGAAAGAGAGAGAAAGAGAGAGACAAGATGGATTGAGATAATTACAGCCAAAGTGAGTGGAGGTGTGTTACGTCCATGCACATGTGTGTGTAAGCCTCGGCAGGTTTGAGCGCCCGCTGCACTGTACGTAAACATTCCTCGGCTTGCTTTCATATTGAGCCGAATTACAGAAATGGAGAAGATGATGAGCAATTGATCAGTGTCAAAATAATCCTCCACTGAGGTGTGTGTACGGTGTGTGTGTTTGTGTTTCTGTAGGTGAGCGAGAAGGAGAGAAATAGAAAGAAAAATAGAAAGAAAAATAGAAACAGACGTGCCGTTAATAAGCAAGCGAGAAGCACAGACAGATAAACGCATTTCTTTGGATGCCTCCCTGTATGTGTGTGTGTGCGTGTGTGTGTGTGTGTGTGTGTTTGTGAGTGTGATCTAAAGGCTCAGGTGGGGGGTCAGCGTGATGGATGACCTCTGTGTCCTGCGGTGCGTCTGACTTCCTGGACAGAGGAATTGAAAAAGCTCAGAGCCTCTTCGTCACGCTGCGCCGGCTGTTAGAAATAACCTGCAGCTGTGATTCTCTGGTCAGCTAATACTGATGAAAGGCAGCTATTTCATCCCCAAACTGGGTTTCAAACCAATAATCAGTTTTACCTCTGTGTGTGTGTGTGTGTGTGTGTGTGTGAGAGAGACTGAGGGAGTAAACAAGAGACAATATTTCAGTATAAAAAGGCACCTAATGAGAAGACGCGAGGTCAGGAAAAATAATGTCTGCTGGCTGTGAACGGCTGTTTGAGCACAAATAGTAATTACAATTCTAAACTAATTCAGGCTAACAACAAACAGAAGCTGTTGAGCTTCTGCAACAACAAGTGAATACTCAATTGGACAAGCCAGCTCAGTGGCATCAGTCTGTCTGATACTGCCCTCTGTTGTCACAATAGACAAAGTACATATCTGGACCATTTGTGCTCAGATAAAGCCTCTAAAATTCAACAGAAAAACATTGATGCAGAGGTGACAGACATGTAACTGCATAGGGAAATGATTTTAGTTAAACAGAGAAAAGCTTGTTTTTATGTGCTTCACACAGCAGATGGTCTTTGGATAAAATACAGCAGCTGTGTATATACATGGCACTGATAACATACCAACAGATTAAGGTGTTCTTGTACAGGTACTGTAAGTTAAAATTACTAGCCTGGAAATTAAATGTAACGTAGAATGATTTGTATAATATTTTGTTGAAATGCCACATTTACTATGTTTGCACCATCTCCTCTCTCATGATAATTCATTTTATAAAAAGGTAAAAAAAAAACATTATTAAAAATATTAAATTATTTTTATAATCTGCCATAAAGTGGCATTCAAAATATTGTAACTATTTAATGAACACACAAATAGCACAGAGTTGTATTTATGGCTAACAACTAATGATTATTTCAACAGAAAATGAATGTAAATTATTTTGAATCAATTAATTGATTCAATGAATCAATTAATTGTTTAGTCTGTAAATTGTCAGAAATAGTGAAAAATGCCTATCATAAGCTCCCAGAGTCCAGGGCGACATCTTCATTTTGCTTATTTTGTCCAACCGCAGCAGATAGATATTCAGGGTACAATGAAGTAACACAGAGAAACGCATCAAATCTAGGACTGCAACTAACAATTATTTTCATTGTCAATTAGTCTGTCAATTATTTTCTTGATTAATCGATTAGTTGTTTGGTCTATAAAATGTCATAAAATGGTGAAAAATGGCGATCAGTGTTTCCCAAAGCCCAAGACGACATCCTCAAATGTCTTGTTTTATCCAAAACTCAAAGATATTCAATTTACTGTCATAGAGTAAAGAAACCTGAAAATATTCACATTTGAGAAGCTGTAATCAGAACATTTTTACTTTTTAAAAAAAAAAAAAAAATCACTCAAACCGATTTATCGAGTATTAAAATAGTTGGCGATTAATTGAATAGTTGACAGCTATGTCAAAGTGTCCTTGAGCAAGACACTGAACCCCCGATTGTTCCTGATCGTTAAACCAGTGCCGTGCATGGTAGCTCGCTGCCGTCAGTGTGGGAGTTTGAGTGTGAGAATAGGTCAACGGAGGGTGTACAAATGCAGTCCATTTACCAGATTTAATAAACATACTGAATAGCTGTTCCAGTACAAACTACCTCTGTGCCACTAAAATATAGCAGTTACCAACATATTACTGATGCTAGATCCACTTTGTTGTTGTTTCATAGGAAACAACATTTGAACAAAATGTGACTTCTTAACTCATAAGCGGGAGTTTAAAAGAAGACAGGAGCAGACCCAGGACCAGGGATAAATAACACATCATTGTTCTTTTCTCCCAACAACCAAACTTCAAATGCACTGATCCTCTGTCATAACTGAGCGCCGTACCTTGACTCGCGTCAGGGTGCCATTGGGTCGATCCGGGCGCTCCTCGTCAGAGAGCCGCCCGCTGCCGAAGCTGTCCATGGAGTGGGAGGAAATGGTGTGGCAGAGCTCCTCGAAGGAGTAGTCTCTGTCCCGGCACTTCTTGATCTCGTGGAGCAGTTTGGACAGCTCACTTGTCACAGCGTCATCTGGGGAGAGGAGGAAAAGAGCAGAGGGGAAATAAGAAAAACATCTAAAGATCTTTGAAGCATCAGTATGAAGCCAGTCCCTGTCACTGCTAGTATAATGGTAAAGATAACTTACACAGTACACAAGTTATCCTGATTTATCACTAGACAGTACTAATGGTTTCTAGAACAGGTAGGAAAGTAAATCAACAGCAGCTTGTTGCAATGTTACATTCATAACACAGGGGGCAGTGCTGGACAGGGAAAACGTACGGCTGTTCAGAGGAGTAATATCCATCTTTCTCCACTAAAGGAGCTGCTCTCCATGGCTGGATTTATAATATATTGTTTGCCCATATTGCAAAATGAAATTCAAATCAAGTGTAGATCAAACAACACACAACAAAAAAGATATATAAATGCACAAAAAAAATCGACTTGATATGTATTTTGGATTAAAGATAAATCCTTCTTCTGGGCTGCAGATTTGGCTTTCAGTGTATTTCCTTTACTTATATATATTTCTGAGATCTTAAGGCATATTTTAAAACATATCCTGAACCTCATGCAAAATGTATTTTCTCCAGTATGAGTTGTTATTTAAAATCTCTACTGCTGGTTTCTGTCACTTTCTCAAAAGGAAATCCTATTTTCTCCCACTTCCTCTTTCTTTGTACATTTTGAGCACCTTTATTCTGTGTAAACTATCAATGGATCAAAATATTTAATTTAATTAATCGCATGATTGACCGTAGTTAATCGTGATTAATCGCAAATTAACCACACATTTTTTTATCTGTTCAAAATGTACCTTAAAGGGAGATTTGTCAAGTATTTAATACTCTTATCAACATGGGAGTGGACAAATACGCTGCTTTATGCAAACATATGTATATATTTATTATTGGAAATCAATTAACAACATAAAACAATGACAAATATTGTCCAGAAACCCTCACAGGTACTGCATTTAGCATTAAAAAATATGTTCAAACCATTACATGGCAAACTGCAGCCCAACAGGCAACAACAGCTGTCAGTGTGTCAGTGTGCTGACTTGACTATGACTTGCCCCAAACTGCATGTGATTATCATAAAGTGGGCATGTCTGTAAAGGGGAGACCCGTGGGTACCCATAAAACCCATTTTCATTCACATATCTTGAGGTCAGAGGTCAAGCGACCCCTTTGAAAATGGCCATGCCAGTTTTTCCTCGCCAAAATTCAGCATAAATTTGGAGCGTTATTTAGACTCCTTTGCGACAAGCTAGTATGACATGGTTGGTACCAGTGGATTCCTTAGGTTTTTCTAGTTTCATATGATACCAGTATCTTCACTCTAGCTTTAAAACTTCCCACTACAACCTAAAGTTGCGTTAATGCATTAAAGAAATTAGTGGCGTGAAAAGAATTTGCGTTAACGCGTTATTATCACGTTAACTTTGTCCTTGTGTGAACCCAATTATTGTGTTGTGGTTTTGTGCGTTTACTCACTCTTGTGTCTAAGGGAGGGGGAGGCACAAGGCGAGGGAACAGAGGTTCGAGGCGCAGGTACGGGACACTTGCGGACAGGCTCCTCCACGATACTCCTCCTCTCCATCTCGTCCATCATATATTCTACGGAGACAAGGAGGGAGAAGGGGTAAGAAGATGGAGGGTCAGTCAATAAAACAGAATAAAAAGGGGAAATATGTTGAGAAAGCAGGAGGAAATAAAAGTAAGAGTCACTGTCCAGAAGAGGAATTTGGAGAAGAATGTGATGTGTGGGAAAAGGTTAGTGGAGGAAACGCATTTCACTGGATCAATATAATAGCTCGACCATCAGCATGGTAAACAGCTTGTGCTGCATTCAATTCGCACTTTTTCCCCACCGCACCGCAAATTCACTTCACAGCTTCTGCTAATAGAGCACTCTGCTGTTCATAAAAGCAAAAAAGAGAAGAATTATGTGGGGAAAGAAAAAGAGGGGAGAAAGCAGATTCAGGTGTGTGGGTAGAAAATAAGACCGTATAATAATAAAACTTGCTTAAGTAAGGCATTAGCAGCCCAAAAACACACAAAATACACTCACACGGTGGCAGATTCCCTGTAGAGCCCTAATGAGGGATCCTATTAATGTCAGGAAAGTGTATGCGTGTTGATTTCTACCACTATGAATCTTGGCATTCAGCTCAATAATTATGATACACAGCCATATTTGCATACAATTATACTGAGTAAGGGGAAGTGTATCAGCGTCAGACAGGAAGGATTCAAATGACAGTTTTATTCCCCTCTACTCATTCTTCAGTGGATTCTCCATAAACAGCAGAAGACATAGTGCTACAGCTAAACTACTGCAGTACTAAGTACTAACCAGTTGCTGCTGGGCAGTAAAAAGTGAACTGTTAATGAATTCGAACAGTAGGATGAGTCATGCGCTGTAAATCAAATGAGAATCTCCTCATAATGAGGTGCCTGTGGCGACCAGAAAGCCCCTCAGCTGGTACAATTGAGTAAATGAGAGGTCTTTTGCTCTTTGTGTGTTGCTGTGTGTCCTTCTCCATCTCCTCTCCAACAGGAAATGGCATGCAGCTGATCTTTTCACCGAGTCACAGCTGTGTCCTTCTTCTCTCTCTTGCTCTCTTTCTTCATCGCTCTCACACACACACATCCAGTCTGCTATTTATGCTGAAGTCCAAATCTCTCCGTTTCCAGCGCTGCTTTGCTGAGATTAGATTTTAATAGCCGCTATTCCTCACCAATATCTGCTATCACTTGGATTTTTGACATTTAAATAGCAACAAGTGGTCTATTCATGTCTATAAAAGTGTTTCCGTCATTGATTCTGGACATCAAATAGTCTTTTAGTTTCAGAAAGCGCAGAGTTCACTGCATATTTGTGAATATTCAGAGACACAAAAAGGCACAGTATTTTATTTGCTCAGGATTTGAGCAGCAGAATTCAAAGGATGCTGGATAAAGTTCAAATGTAAAAGACATTAAACATCTGCAAAAATCTGTTCAATGTCAGGACAAACTCATCCTGTGAAGCCAAGCTTTGTTGAGATCCCAAAGTTTACAAAGATACCAAATATGTCAAGCTAAATGTTGGAGAAATGTGTACAAAATAGTATGCAAGATATCTAGAATGTTTCCATTTGATAAAATGGTAATGCCATAAAAATGGATTTGCATACATAATGTAGCTTCAACGACAAGCTGGAACAAGCAAACACTGTCAGACAGTGTGGACCAAGATGATTTTTCATAACTTACAGCAGCAAATAATTGATTTTCTGGGTCATTTGGGGGCAACAGAACAAGCTGTTAAGTTGCTGCGGCTAACGTGTGAGGAAACATTTATCTATTTACATATCCAGCAGACATGGAGCAACATTAGCATTCATTTGGAGTCGTGTTTCTGGACATCTGATGGATTAAAGTCCAATACTCAATCTCCTTTTAGCTCTGTTTTTCTCTCCATCAAACCCTGAGAAAAATATATGGCCCTTTAGCTGCTAAATCTGCCGTTTGGTGTTAATCAGGTAGCATACAGTGGGTTTTTAGCAGGGCTGTATCAAATGTCTTTTTTTTTCATTCAAAGCTTCAAATGAGGTTTTCCAATGATGCTTCGAATGTCTGTCGTCTTATTTTATCACCCTAAAAAAAAAAGCCAAAAATATAATTTTTTAGAGCTGCCCCCTCTTAGTCAATTAGTCGACTAATCCGTCGTTTTGGTCTTAGTCAACTAAGATTTCTTTAGTCGATTGGTAATTTTTTAATGCTTTTTTATGCTGACTGACTTATTTCCAATACACTTATGAGCACTTCTCTGATAAACACCAGATTTAAAGTGGCACTTTTGTGTAATTCTTTGTGGAGAAACTCAGTTTTACAGATCTGTCGATTAAATCAACAAATCCATTAATCGACAAAATCGTATGTGTTTAATGACTAAAAATGTATTTGGCCAAGGACAGCCCTTGATTTTTTGTCATTATAGTTCTATAAATGTAATTTATGGAGTTGTTAGATTGCTGCTAGACCGCCCCGTTAATACAGGTGCGTGACTCCCTTTGCGTGTGGTAAACCAGAGAGCAAATTGTTTTTTATAGTTGTTTTTGAAAGGCTAAACGCCAACAAATATGGATTAAAGCAGAATACTTAATTAGACAAAAACATGTTGTGAATTTTGGAAATGATTACATCCATCTTTTTTCAATAAATTTTAATTTTTGGACAGACAACGCACTGGAGTTATTGGCAATCACACGATCACACGAGTCGGAAACAATCCTATGAAGAAAATAGTATAATACTAATAATATAAGTGTAGCCTAATCTTTTTCAGAAGAACCGGGTTTAACAGAATGAACAAACCTCCAAAAAAAAAATCGACGCCGCATTTAAATGTTGATTTAGAATTTGATTGTCAACATTATGAATGAAGCTTCGAACTATTCGGTACAGCCTTAGTTTTTAGAGCTTTCTCGCAGAAAACAGCCGCCTGCTTCCACTGGAAATAAGATAGATGAGAGCCGAAAGACTGAACCAAAACAGTTAAGTTGTGGGCCGTAAAACTAAACCAGCTGAAATTTATTTTATGGGTATATACCAGATTCTTTGAGCGTTACATAAGACATGAAGTTGGGAAACTATAATCCCCAATTACATCTAAATTGCTCCGCCCGTTGCCTCACTGTGTTTTCCCCGATTTAATGTTAGCTTTACGTCTGTTATTTTATAGCTGCGGCCAATTTGTAACATTCCTGTGATTCAGTCTGTGTTCCCCTTTCTATATTTGCCTCCCGGTTACAGTAAAACCAACTCATTGTTAATTTAGGCTCTGACATATTCTCCTCATCCGTCTATCCCCTCCATTACTGTCTGCCATTATCTCACCCTCTTTAAATCATCTGTAACTGCGTGCCTTACTTACAGCCACAGATTACACAAGGACAGATAGTGAAGGCCTCCAAGCCACAGATTACAGCGTTCATACTGAGCCTCATAATCACCTCGGGACACAAACACTGTCTTTAGAAGTTGTAATCTGGAAAAACTTTGGGTCTCCGGGGACTGTGGAGTAAACTCACACTAACAATCACTGGTCACACACAAAAATGCAGTAAACAAGAGAGCACAAACGGGCCTTTTAATGGCAGGTGGAAGACCAAGATCAGGAAGACTGAAGACAGAAAGTAAAAACACTATAAAAATTATACTTATTTTTCTTTTTGTCTGACCGGTTGCATCTGTTATGGAGGAGTGCTGCTATGAATTTGTGACTTTACTGGTTAAATCCAGTTTAATTATTTTTTAGCTTAGGTAGCATAATGAAAATTGTCTATCTCTAATTACATTTCGGATAAAGGGTTGGATAAAACAAGGAATAATAAGTCTCCACCTTAGGCTCTGACAAATTAAAGTGGGCATCTTTTACTCCTTTACTATCTTTTACATCCTTTACTGGGGCGGTTAGGGCAAGAATGAGTTACTGCCCCAAGCGAGGGAGTTGAAGTATCTTGGGATCTTGTTCACAAGTGTTTCTAATTTCTTTCTCCACCATCAATCAGCAGAAAACACTTCTATTTCTACAAACGCATCATTTCACACAGTAAAAGGCACACATGTTAAGTTCCCATGTAGCTGCAAAGTTTTCATTCTCTTGCACCGGTCAGCTTTTAAGCTGTAGCCTACATGAAAATAAACTGTAAATCTGTAAAACTGTGAATACTGTATCTTTAATCTTCGTTATGTTGTACTACATTTACTGTACACGCATATTCTATTTTTTGCTCCTGACATGACCCAATTTCTTAAGTGAAATTCATCTAAATCTACAGCACGCATGTGTGTGTGTGTGTTACCTTGGATAAGAGCAGTGATCTGCTGGGATTTCGGAGCAGAATGTTCTCTCAGGATCTCCAGAGCTGTTCTCCCCTGGCTGTCTGTGAGACTGGTGTCGATCTCTGAGACACAAACACACACAAATAATACAACATAAAGCGTTGATACACACGAACAACAGGGCAAAGGTCAAACATGACTTTGTCGAACCAGATAAACCTACTCATACTTGCTCAAAGACACTGAACTACAGACACAAAAATACACTCAATACAGTACACACATGTGCAGACTGAGACCCAAGACCTGCTGACACACCCACTCAGTCACAAAACTCCAGTCAGCAAAAGATGAATGAGTTGCAGTCACCCGAGGATGGATGTGGGATTTTATTAATTCATAAAGACTCCTTACAAATAGCAAATGTGCTTTTCATCAAGTTTTAGACAAAGGAGCACACACTCATGCACACATGCATGCTTTTACCAAGCTGCTAAATCAAACAAAAAACAACACAAACATGAGGCTTTAACAAACACAAGCATGCACACACAAGATACACACACAAACAAACTCAAGTGAGCAGAAAAAAAAAACAGGAAGTCTTTCTTCCACTATAAATCCTTATTTACCCGACTATTACATGTAGCCTTTAACCTGTGCTCGGGGGTCCAATTCAACATGAAAAATAAATGCCATTCCAGTCACTCTGCTGGGCACCATAAAAGAAAAATGAATGAAAACTGAGAGAAAGCACATTTGGAGCTGATGTAATGCGCCAGTTTTCTCTCTTTCCTGCTTACTTTTTTACACATTTTACTGCTTTTCTCTTGCCTTTTATTTATAGAATATTTTTTCCTCTTGTGTTTTGTGCATTGATTGTAAATTCAAAAACAGATTAAATTGAATGAATTGAGCTGGCATATCAAATGATCCATATCCATGACATTTAAAGGTATAATATGCAGGAGTTTTAAAAAAAAAAAACATATTTAGACTGATACAAAAATAATCCCTCTCAAACATTATGACCCACTAGAAGTGTGGGTTGGTATCTGTATCTGCAGAGGTTCTGCAGCCCTCTGCCTGTATTTTCTCTTTTCTTCTTATTGTGCCCCACGTGGGGGTGTAACCCCAGAGCAAATAACAGCGTGCAAGGTGTGCAGTCCGTTCAGGTCGTGAAATACCACAGATTTGTCACGCCCCGCAGCGTCAAGTGCTGCTATCAGTACCTTGACCTAGAGCAGCGCTGAACCACACACACAGTGGACAGGATGGAGTCTGCCCTTCGGCTGCATTCATTGAAAATCCGGCAAATCGGCACCTTCCCACAGGGTTGTGCGGCGATGGGTGTGCGCAAATTTGTGCTATATAATGTAACCGCCGTGAAACAATAAGAAAATAACATTTTATTTCTCTGATTCACTGCTTTGTTCTCTCTAACACCGCTCCCTCTCTTTATTCACTCTATAGCTCGCTCGACCATCGCTGCTCTCTCTCCCTCGCTCGCTAGTTGAGCCATGGAGGAGGTGTGGCCAACTTTGAATGACGTGTGTTTACAAACAGTAACCGACAACTGTTACGTATTATACGTTTAAGCAAATAAAAAAACGTTGGTTTGAAAAGGCTTTGAGTTGAGATTGCTTTGACAAACTGCTATTTCCAAGGTTAGGAACTCTGATGTGAAATAAATAAATCAGTTAAAAAAAGAATGCCAATTCTCGTCAGTAAATCCAAAAACATGACAAAGATATCTTTGATGCACTTGACTTCACATATGACTGTATATTTCAACATCCTCAGCTGTTTCCCTGCATAGTTCATGATTGACACAAAGGCTGGCTGCCCATCCTGCATCCATACAACTACCCCCAACACACATATACACAATGTTTGAAGACGGGTTTAAGTTCAGTGAATCAGGCAAGCGCAGCCCCGTGTTGATCCAGGATGTTAATAAAATCGAGGCCAAAAGAACACGGCCACCCACAGGAAGTCCTGTGGGAAACAGGAAGTGCTAAAGGAAAGTGGGTGGGGGGTGGCGGCGGTATCAAAGGATTCAATCAGCTCTGAACACAGGGAGCGTAAATGTGCAAGATGTAATTTTTGCCACTACTTATCACCGTGACTTTTGACCCCATTATCAAGTCGAATGACCTTTGACCCCGTCATCAAGTCGAATGACATCATCAAAAGGAGACACCGTATATCATATCCTGTTTAAGTTTCAGCACCTCCTCCAGATACGACTGAAAATGGCCAAAACAACATTAAAGCCGACGGTCCAGGATTAAATAACAGCAGACAGATGCCTGGAGTTCACCTGAGGGCAAATTCAACCCCGCAATCTGGGGGGAAAAAACAAGTGGAGCATCTCGCCCCAGGTTAAAATAAAAAGGAAAAACAAGGGAAACACTCACACAGTTTTTGTTTATCCAGGATATATTTATAGACCCACCTGAGTCAAGCAGAAGGCGAACTACATCCATCTTCCCAAAGAGAGCTGCTTCATGGAGGGCACTGCCATTCTCCGTCTAAGAAAGACAAAATGCGTGTGTTAATATTCCAGCACTTTAACAATTGAACACAGAGACAAAAATACACATCAAAAAACAGAAGTGGATTGGGAGGCACAACAAGGATTAAAAGGGAGCAAGAAAGCAATATTTGGATTTCTCTCTGGCAGTAATATGAAAGAGATTCAGCGAGATTAAAAAAAAGAAAGAGTCACGTTCCCTCGCCTGCAAACAGCGTGAGGCCACACCGATTTCAAACCATTACACGAGCAGCGGGAGCCTTTGTGGAAACGTCCCTATTTCCCTCAACATACGCCGGGCCGTATCAGCCTCCAGTGCTTCTAATGGGGATATTACAGATATGATGCAACACATGGAAACTACAGCGAGGGGAGGACGCTGGTAAGTGCCTCATCTTGGATCAGCAGTGATGAGAGAGACGATTACTCCTGACAAGCCCACTTTTATCAGAGCGACACTCAGGAGCCAAATAAAGAACAGATGTTTATAATCGCCCTGCGTGCGAGGAATAAGAACAAAGACTTAAAGCCACCAAGTGGAGAGTTTTTACACAACTATGACACATTTTTGTCTTAAGATTTTGTTTGTAGAAAAATGAAACAGGTGGGTAGTGGTTAGTGAGTCTACTCTCATTCAAAAGTTATAAATTTGGTGGAAAGAAATATTAGAAACACATCTGAGTATAATGCCATACAATTAAACAGCACCACACGCAGCATTTATATATTTAACAGTGATACAACTTTAGATTTCCTGTGATTTCAAGGTCAAAAGGTCATTACTAGGAAATACAGTTCAAAGAAAACTAAATGTTATGTTTGCCCGTTTGGTACCAATATGACTTTAACTTCTGCTTCTCATGCAGCTTTGTGGGACATCATGTCTATATATTTCTCAATAACATGCTGAACAGACTGCCCTGTACACCGTGCTTGAAGCTAACATACCCTACAGGGACACTAAAGACTTTAACTTGAACCGCACACTCATGCATGATAAAAATCATACTCTCTCACACACACTCAGCAACATACATATGCTGAATCCGTCGCATCCTTCACGCTTGGTTTCCTGACAACACAGATGAAAAAACCTGGACCGAACCAGCCTTAATGAAGACAAATTATCTGGACGACAGCCAGGTCGGGAAATTCGACTCAACGCGACACTGCACCAGATCATCGCGCTCGTCCTCTGCCTGGAATACTAAACTTACTGTGGCCGCTCCGTTTCCTCTGCAATAAAAACTGTCGTCGGACGGTACGCCAGATGCAGCCACTCCTATGTCCTGAAAAGGTCAAAGGTCAATCATCTAGTTCTCTTAGGGAGGAGAATATTGTAGGTGTAAATCCCAATTCTAAACAGATGAGTGGTCACCAAACTGTGGAAGTTTAGCCCCGAGGATCTTTTACCCACATGCAAAAGAGAGGAGGTGGGAGCGCAGGAAGTGATCCGCCCCCCCTTTTCCTCATGCACACCACTTGCCCTCATGACCTCTTCGGTCATCTCTATACCACTTCCCGTCCCGTTTCCCATGGCGATTATGCAGTGATGTCACGAGGAAGCGAGGTAGGCAATTCTCACTCTCTAGGAGTTTCCGGGAATTGAAAGGCAGATGACTTTTCTGGCTGCTGGCAGAAATGTAGCAGTCGCTGACGATGAATGTAAATGCTCAAGTCCACTTAGAAAAAGGCCGTCTAGTGTGTTTATGTGCGTATGTGTGTGAGTGTGTGTTTATACTAAACTTTTGCCCTGTGTTGTTGGCTACCTGCCCGCCCAGCAGCAGGTTCCTCCATAGGGATTTCCCCTCATTATTATGGAAACATTCAGAGAAAGATAGAGCGACAGAGAAAGAAACATAGAGAGAGAGAGAGAGAGAGAGAGAGAGAGAGAGAGACCGTGCTGCTTCTATAAATTATTCATTCACACTCAGAAGGACCTATATGGCTTGACTCCAATTACTGACCTGTACTATCGTTCTCTCTCACGCACACATACACACACACATAAAATGCTTTCCACTCGTGACAATTTGCCATCTGTGAGTCGCCCACAGCATCCACTGTGTGCCATCAACAGTATAGCTCACACACTGCGGCCTGGCAGACAATACTACAGAGAGTAAAGGGTATATTCAAATGTACACTAATGTGAGTTTTGAGCCTTATTCTCGTGGTAGTTTGTGGTGTAGTTACCAGTCTGCTAAATTTAGCTTCTCCATATATTCATCAGTAATGGAAGACGAGAGCAATAATACAGTTCGTGTCAGAACTGTTTCATTACAGCGTGTAAACCATCATTACATGGCTCATCTTCATATTTGTTTGTTTTACCGACTAACTAGCTAGTAATCTAACTAGTAGTAAGTAGTAAGTGAGCAGCAATTATGAAGTATTATGATACTTGACCTTATGTCATTATAAAATACTTCATAGTGTGTTACGATTGTTATAAAGCATTATGATATTTATGCGTGCTTATAACTATAATTATACGGTGAGATAAGCAGATTAAAATGCATTATAAGTATGTTTATAATGCATTATAGACATCAGCGTCATAGACAGTGTTACCAAATTTCTCTTCCTAAAACACAAGTCTAGTTTTTTATAATCATCCAACCACAACAACTCAACGGTATCTGAGAAATCTCAGTATCACATCACAAACAAACTATTTTCTCCTCAGGGAAATCATTAAACCTGCCTGTTTCTGTACTGTAGCTGATGGTAATGTAGCTGAACATTAACTGTGCAAAGAGAGATCTTTGATCTTTTATATATTTGAGTTCCTCGAAAACAGGATATGACTTTATCTAAGGTTCTGAAACCAGGATATGACGTGTACATGTGCAACACATAACCGGGACACTCCAAAAAAACTTGATGCATTAAATGTTTAAATGTCTGAGACAGTAAATGACAGTCCCCATTCTAACAGAAATATCTGTTCAGTAGTGTTGGACCCGTATTCATGCGTCATCTCAACTCAAATTGACCAACGAGTTTAGCCCAACCCAGAAGTCAATTTTGCTCGCCTTACTGTGTCCATCTTAAAGAGGTGATGGAGAACAGGGGGTAAAGATGGTGCCGTTTCTACACAATATTTTCAGCCAAAAAGACATGAAGTAGAACAAGAGTCAAGGGTAAATTGCAGAGGAAGATTTGAGGCATCAAAGGCTTGCACTGCTCATCATCACTAGAGAGATACAACGAAAGAGAAAGAGAGAGAGAGGGAGATGTGCAGCAGTGTGTACGGCGGAGAGGACGAGGTAAATCAAAGTGTTCATCTTCACTAGACACACAGGGAGCCTGAGGCCAAATCCCTGCAGAGAAACACAGCCCTCCTCTTCAGATCACACGCGCACACACACACACACACACTCTGCAACAAGGACAGAAGGCAGAGAAGATGGGCGCAGTGCCGCTGAGTCATGCATCTCCTCGCTGTGAGAGCACCAGAATGACTCCCATATCCAATAGGTCAAGTTGTTCCCCGTCTATCCAGAGACGAAATAGACACAAACACACACGTCCATAGCCACTAAATTCTCCAAACTGCAGTTGCGATGTGTTTGTGACAGATTTGAAGGGCAGGGGCACAATGTGACAAAGCAATCTCCTAAAACAGATTTGTTCTCTTGCAGTCACAGATCCTCCTCGCAGCAGAGAGGCATTTTACATGCTTCACATACTGTATATAAACTGTACTTACACAGCTAGGGAGAGGAAGAACGCAGCATCTGTTATGCCATATGTCTTTGTAGCAAATGAACAGAATAGAGTCAGATCAGATTCTGACAACGGTAGAAGTCAACTACAGCAACGACTACACATTCAGGTCGTTAAAAACTTTCAGGGTAAGAAGGGAGTTTTTCTTTAGAAAAGGCTTTGTAGGATTTGTTTATTCTCCTGTTTGCTGAATAAACTCTGATATTAATTGCTCCCTGCTGCTGTGGCTCGTCGGCATCTGATATGACTCAGACTCCGCAGCTTCCTGAGGCTTTTTTGAGTCTGACTGAGCCCCCGAAACCCCTGAAGCTGCTTTTCCTTCAATCCTTCATGATCACCTAACAGCACTGACTGGAGGAAATAGTCTCAGTGTGAAACAAAACTCCCCCTACAGACATTCAAAATGTATTCAACTACATAAGTGGATTCATAAGAAAGCACACTCCCCCATAGGTTCACAGATAACTATATGCATTGTAGATGTTGTAGAGGTTTGTGTTGGTTACTGCATTGGAAGACATACAACTGTAAAGACTGAGGATTAAACGAATAACAGACTTAAAGGAATACCTCACCCCCAAAATTACCATTTGTATATCAATTACTCACCCTGTGTTACCTTTAATTATTGAAGAAAACGGCAATGGGAGAATCATACTAGAATTACTGCCACACGGTTGTATGCCTCCATGTCCATGGAACCACTTCAGTTCATCCTTGATTCCAAGTGGATGTTTGTGCCAAATTTGAAGAAATTCCCTCTAGGTGTTCCTGAGATATCGCGTTCACAAGAATGGGACGGACGTGAGGTCACAGTGACCTTTGACCACCAAAATCTAATCAGTTCATTCTAAAGTCCAAGTGGACGTTTGTGCCAAATTTGAAGAAATTCGCTCAGGGTGTTCCCGAGATATCATGAGAATGGGACAGACGTGAGGTCACAGTGACTTTTGACCACTTAAAATCGAATCAGTTCATCCTTGATTTCAAGTGGACATTTGTGCCAAATTTGAAGAAATTCCCTCAAGGTGTTCCTGAGATATCGCGTTCACGATAATAGACGGACAAGCAAACTTTGTTTCTTGCATGCCTCCACAGTGAACGAAGAATAAAAAATGGAGAAAATGGGGGCCGCATTTAACACCAGCAAAACTATATCAAGACATCCATTCCATTTTTTGATTCCTCGTTCACTGTGGAGGCATGTAAGAAACAAAGTTTTCCTCAAGAATTCAAGGTAACACAGGGCGAGTACTTGATATACAAATGGTCCCACATTATGTGCTAATATCTAAGTCGGCACAGAATGAGCGATTTTGAGACAATTCTTCACCTCATAATGATCTGTCGCAGATGCAATGGACAGTTTTCAAACATTTAATCATAGCCAAAAGTTGGAGTGCCTCAGAGACGAGTGTAAGAGAAAATAAATGTCTTGCGATGCGAATAAAAAGAAAGGACTCAATTCAAACAGCCTTAAGAGACTGATAAATACAGCCTAGGGCTGTTTTTCAACACATTTAAGACAAGAGAGCAAAGTCAAATAGTTTAGTTTGTCAGAGGAAATGGTCTCAGGAGAAAGAAAACAGTGTTGAAGAAAGCAGCAAAGCGTGGCTGCATTTTGACAAGGCCTCACAAAAACAAATGGCCCAGAAAGAGTCGGGACAAAGCTGCGTTTGAATCGTCCAGAGAACTCCGAATACACAAGAAGACGAAATGTAAACGAACGAGTAGAAGAGCGGTCCAAACAGCATGACGGAAAGTGTGCAGTAATGAAGCACCATAGACTGTCAGTGACTGTATTTCCTTGGCTTAACATGTGTAAAGAGGAGAGAGAGAGAGGCGACAGTGAACTCTCAAGACATCTCAGGAACACCCTGTCCTCTTCCTCCTCCTCTTCTTCCTCCTCCTGCTCTCTCTCAATCTTTTCTCCCAATCAATTATTCATCCCTCTCCACCACCACACCATGGGAGGCATACACCGCTCTCTGAGACACACACACACACACACACACTTTCAAAAAGAGAATCTGCCAAGCATTTATGCCTGTGGTGGATTATATACACAGAAAACAAAGCCGTACTCTCTTTCATTAAAAACACAAGACAGCAGCTTCTGAAATATTCACATACTGCAGAGACGAGAGGAGGAAGAGTCACAGAGATTTTGAAAGATTTACTCAGACAAAAGGACAAAGAGTCACCTTCTCCACTCGCAGCGGCATCAGATAATACGAATGAAATGTCAAGTCCCACTCTATTACTCCATTCTGTTTAAGAACTTACACCTACCGACCAAAGATGTACCTGTACTGTAAATGTGTACATATTCTAAAGAATTACTCCTGGAAATCCTGCGCACATTTGCGCAGTACGACATAAACAATGGTATTTCCAAAATCGTATATCTATACAACTGACAAGCAAAGTGTCTAAAAGTAATAATGATAATGACAATACGGCCTCCAGCAGTGTGGTGTCAATAACCATGTTTCCATTCACATATTTTCTATTCGCGTTTGGAAGTATTGAATTAAAAAAGCTGTATGGAAATGACAAAAATTTGATACATTTTCCTCAATTGCGAAAAAAAAGTTTTTACGCTTACTTGAGGTGTTTTTTGCCTTTGTCGAATGGATTATGGAAACGCTTTTGCCGAATAAATTCTGACGTAGCGAACATTTAACTCACATGACTGATCAGCTGTTTCTACTGTCGGCGTCTCCTGGGATATTTCCATAACCTGTGAAAGCTTGTCTTCATCTCCAGACAACATGAAATATGGCCGATAATAGCTGACATGAAAGAACAATTAAAACAAATTCCTGAAGACCTCTCTCCATTTATCTCTCGTAGATGGTTAGATGAAGCCGACTTGGTTTGTTTCCAGTTCGCAACCTCTACTTCTTCTACTCTGATTACTGGCAGATTACAGCCTACTGTACAGCGCCGACTTCTGACCAAACTATGCTGTAGCTAATTTATTCACTCAAAACCAGTTGACGGAAACGCGCCTAATTCGCCTTTCTTTTTTTGCTACATTTCAAAAGTTCGCTTCAAATTTGCTTCACAATTGAATGGTAACACGGCTAGTGTTGGCTCACAGCGGGAACCGGCGGAGCAGCGAGGCGAAGCTCTGCTCCTGGCCGGAGGAGGAGCCGCTGCTGCCGGGCGTGGAGCTCTCCACCTCCCGCTGGAGCTCAGACTGCAGGTCGAAGGCGGCAGCGAAGCCGGATCTGGGTCTGTCCGCGGTGGACTGGTCGCTGCTGGAGGCCCCACTGGAGTCTGAGCTGAAGGAGTTTCTGGTGAACCTGCATGCTTTCGCAGTGAGTTGGACCCGGTGGCACCGATGACGAGCATTAAGAAGAACTATATAGAAATAGCCAATCTTCTCGCTGATGGTCTTATTTACTTATGTAGGTCATATAGAGGCATCAGTATTAAATTGAGACTGTTTCATAACCACTTAAAAGTTCCTCACAGTAACTTTAAGACACCTTCCAGCAGTCCAATTTAAAAAGAAACAGCCAACAACGGGTTCCGTGGATTAGCTTCGGTAACCATGTCGTTCCTGTTGTAAACAGACATTACTAAGTTTTTCAAATCCAATTTTGTCAAAAGGAACATGGTTCGCCCTCAGCACAGAAAATGAAAAAGCAATATTCTTGTTATTTCATTATCATTTTTGTCCGTAAGGCTGCTATAATCTGAGCCAGAGATCTGTTAAATCCTTGGATGCCGATATAGGACACTAACAGCTAAAAGCTATTCATTTTTTTTTCCTCACCACACAGTTGACGTCCATGCCGGCCTCGAGCAGCGTCTGGACGGTGCTGTGGTGTCCGTTGCGTGCAGCCAGGTGGAGCGGAGTGTGTCGGCGAGTGTGGCTGGTCATGAGGTTGGGGTGAGCGCTCACCAACATGCACACCACCTGGACACAAAGACACAGCCACATGTCAGGGACAGAAAAGCAGAGTTTGAAGAAACTGGGCCACTAGACCACCTTCTTGTAACTTTTTAAAGAAAAATCACAGTAAACTCTAAGGAGTTTACAACAAAACTTTTACTGTTTCTCTGAAAAACTTCAAAGAGAAGCAAAGTTAATAAATAATCACACTCAGAAATACAGCACCAATGTCACCATGACAGTCAATGTCACCAGTCCATAATGCATTTAAATTTTCCCTCAGCATATTGATTTCACAATGTGAAATCAATACCAATTGTTTAAAAAAATCACTATGAATTTCTAATGGTAATTCTGCCACCATTACCACTGTAAAACTGTAACGTGTCAGGCTAGAATGAAAAGCTTGACAGGGGTCAGCTGAAGATGGAAAATTAGCATTCAGTGTTTTTTTCAGCCGATCATGAATGGAAACATACTGTAGGTTTGTTTAATTATTTTTATTACACGGCTGTGTTGAATACTCGATTCTCATTGGTCAATCACGGCGTTCTGCGGTCTGTAATTTCTATATTACAGACAGTTGCTATGTATAACAAACCGTTGCTATGGGCGCAGCTCTGATGTCGGACTCTGGCGTAGCCGTGTAATAAGCGGGATAATGTACAGCTAGCGGGTCATTGTTGTGAAAGAAACCCCTTCAGGGCGATGAGAGACCCCTCCGCCACCCTGTCGGGAATTCTTTCACAACAATGACCAGCTCGCTGTACATTATCCCTTACGTTTTGTACTGTAAGTCCTTGAATTAAAAGACCTGTCAATCAACTTGATCGTAGTAGGAGGCTGCTAGCTGTGGAGCCACCCTTTTTGTTCCATCATGGATGGCAGTTCTCTCGAAAGCTTCCTCCTTTAAAGTGCGTCTTAGTGTGTGCACTGGAGGTGTGTACACACTAAACTTTTGCCCTGTGTTAGATACATCTCCATGCAGCAGTAGCTTCCACCACAGGGATTTCCCTTTCGTTATTATGCAGAGAAGAGAGCGAGAGAGAGAAATGCCGCTGCCTTTATAAATTATTCATTCACACTCAGACAAACCTGTACGGCTTGACTGCAATTACTCACTACCTTTAGCAGAGAGAATGTGTGATTGCATTTGAACATCAGCAGGCACTTGTGGCAGACGCCTCTCACTGTGAAGGTGGGTGTACTTTTTGTCACATTCTTGACAGAAGAGTGAAGTCGCGGTTCTAAAAATGTGCACCTGTCTGCCTGTCTCGCACAGCAAGTATTTGAGGAAGTTTTTCTTTTCATCATATATCCACCATGTTTAAATTAAACAACGACGACTCCCAGTTTAGATCGGCTCATTCCCGTGCTCTGTGGTCCTTGTCGCTGCCAACACCCACGGTTTTCCCAGGGAAGGTACAGATTGAGTCACCAGCTGCTTCCTTTCACCTGCCAGTGAGGATACATAACGCATGCAGAGGTTCATATGCCTCCAAAAGATCCCGCCCTCTCAACCAGTGTAAGCCGTTGCAACAACAAAAGCATGATCCCTCACCGGCTTCCCACCCTGTAAACACTAAGGGGGGCTTAAAGAGACGCTAAAACGGAGCGACAGTATGAGAAAAATAATGTGTTTTTGAACAATAAAGCGTATAAACTAGTTCTAGTAAAAACCCCGAATACAAGTAAAAACCTGATAGTGAGCATGATACGTCCCCTTTAACTTTTTCATACATTTTGAAGGACTTCCAATTAAATTTTCATTGCAAATAATTAAATGTTATGAGGGGTACGCTGCCCTTGCAGAAACTGGTAGCAGACGCTTGTATGACATTCTCATTAATTTCAAAGGCTTGAATCAATCTTGGGTGTTCTCTCCATCCTCTATATGGAGATTTGAGCTTCTCCCCTCTGGACACACCGAAAGGTCAAGTCTAACAGGGTGAGATAATTCTTTATCTCTCTTGCTAAACGGGTTAAATCCTCATGTGCCAGCTGAGGATGAGTCTTTCCAGGCAAAAATTGAAGGGGTTAACTTAACTGATGACTGGATTGGATGAGGATGGCTGGATGTACTGCAGGTTTAAAGGAACAGTGTGTAACATTTTGGGGGATCTAGTAGCAGAAATGGAAAATAATATTAATAACTGTGTTTTTGTTAGCTTAGAATGAGCCGTTCGAGTCCGCCATGTTGCTCCGCCATGTTTCTACAGTAGCACAGAACAGACAAACCAAACACTGGCTTTAGCGAGAGCCTTTCGCATTTTTACGTTACCTGAAAGCCACCGTAGTTCTCTGACACGCTTGTGAAACTGCGATAACGTGAGCCACAGAGTTCAAAACCGCGGTAGCGCCGTTCGCCTCGCTCAGAGGCCATCCTTACCATAATAACTCTACTTTAGGAGCAACCGAAGTAAGACGGTGGCTGGCGGTTTTGCACTCGCCAGTTCACGTTACCGCAGTCTTGGAAAGGGAGGAGTGAGTGGAGGGGTACTCTGTTGGTTGCAATCTGCAATCACAACACGAGATACCACCAAATCCAACACACTACACTGTACCTTTAACATAAGTTTTAAATATTTATTTTAAATTAAAGTTAAGATAAAAGTTATCTGGACAATTTTTTCAAGGTAAGTTTTTGAACAGACAAACACCAACAATACAATACTTTTTTACACTCGCTTTTGCAACCTTTTGCATCAGATTACCAAAATATGATAAAATGCAAAATTCTCAACAGTAATAATCAGTAGCTTACTACCATACCTAATAATGCATGCTGAATAAATGCTTCTGTACCTTAAATACAGGTTGATTAGGGACAAATGTGCACCTTTACCTTTTAGAAACTACTCAAACCAGCATGTACCTGATCTCATTGAGATAATCTGCGAAAAAAAAAAAGTACTTTCTGGTACAAGGATGTCCAGTTTGACAACTATACACTAAGTCGTTCATGTTTTAGTAATATTAACACCATTAAAAGAAATAGCGGAACATTTTAAAAGCTGAGAAATTCCAACTCAAAACAGCACTCAACTTCTGGCTGTAAAATATACACCTTTTTTTTTCTTCATAAAACGAATATACGTCATTGTCACTGACCTGCAGCCGTCCATACAGCGCTGCCAGGTCCAGGGGCGTCTCCTGTTGGCTGTTCCTCATGGCGGGGTCGGTCAGCTCCTGAAGCAGCACTGAAACCACCTCAGAGTGTCCATACTGGGCTGCACAGTGAAGCGCCGTTTCCCTCTCATGGTTCTGTGGAAGAATGAGAGGAACGAAGGATTAACGAAGGGGAAGAGAAGGACGGATGAGAGAAGGGGTGGGAGTGGATGTAGGGATTATGGGAATGATGAAGAGTGGGCAGAGGGCGATGAAGTGTGGAATAAGAGAGAGGAAAACATGACAGAGGAAGGATGGAGGGATGCAGTGAGGCGGCAAAGAAGGTCAAAAGTAAATAAGAAAGGTAGGTGAGATTAGAGGGGTAAGTGGCAAAGGATGGGGAAAAGGTGATGGAAGAAGGTTTAAGGAAAAGAGGATACAAAAGGAGGAGTTGGTGGTGATTAATAGCATGGAAAATAAGAAGGTGGTGAGTTAGAAGTAGGGCAGATGTGGGTGAGAGGATTGAGATACAAGAGAGGAAGAGAAGGAGGACGAAAAAGCAGTTTGTTTTATTTATTGCAACACTGACACAAGGTGAAATTCAAGATATCTGCCACACATATGAAGCACATGTCTCGGTCAGTATATCATCCTGCATGTAGAGATACCAAAAGCGTGTCAGGTTTGTGAGAGCTGTCAGGGGAAATCTACGGCTTCCTGTCCGTGAAATAGAAGAAGATGGCCGAAACCCTCTGTGCCTTTCTGGTCCAACACTTTTCTCTGCACTCGAACATATTCAGAAGAAACTGCCATTAGCTAACAGTGTACTACATTGCAATCATCAATTCATATTTCAAAAGGGGTAAACCATACGTTTTTAAGTGATTTCATTAACTTAAATTGTCACAAGTTACTGTCCGAATTGCTTAATATTAATTTGTTTAACCCTCCTGTTGTATTCTCGTCCATCTTGCAACTTTTATTGTTTGGTTTGACTGTTTATAAAAGCATAATTCTGTGTTACACCTTTTAGCCAACTTCCTTCCAACTCATTACCACAAGTTTTACACTTCTGTTTGTATTTTCTGGTCAATAAACTTAAAGGCAGGGTTGACGATGTTATCCAGTATACACTATTTGTTATATTGGTTGAAATGGTCTTTACACCCCGACAGCGATCCATTCCTTATGAGCTCTGAAAAAGGACCCCGTCATCTGTAGCTGCTGTAATCCTGTAAAAACGTCTACCAATCACTGCCTCGCGGTCCGCTTGGAAAGAACCAATCAGATGGCTCCCTGCCTCCCCGCTCGTACTCTACCCTTGGCTTGCACCAGCCTTGCAAAGAGCGTAGTATGGAACCATCCATGTTATTTTTATGCAATTACATGAAAGAAACCCACATTTCTGATATAAAAACAGTTGAAAACAGGTCAAATTTGAAATTAGAACTTCTCCTATGAAGACATATTTTATATTATTACACTTGTGTTTTACTTAGGGCTGTCAATCGATTAAAATAGTTAATCTCGATTAATCGCATAATTGCCCATGATTAATCACACATTTTTTATCTGTTCAAAATGCATCTTAAAGGGAGATTTGTCAAGTATTTAATACTCTTATCACCATGGGAGTGGGCAAATATGCTGCTTTATGCAAATGTATGTATATATGTATTAAAAGGAAATCAATTAACAACACAAAACAATGACAAATATTGTCCAGAAACCCTCACAGGTACTACATTTAGCATAAAAACAAATATGCTCTAGTGGCAAACACTTGTTGACACTAATATCTGCTTACAACTACATTACAGTGTGTTAAAACCATTTATCAAATGTTCACATACTGTTTATAAATGCTAAATAGGGGGACTTAAAGTTTCCAGACAAACTTTAACAATCACATTAATCAAAGTCTCCCAGATATATTATATAATGATATAAGATGCAGGCACTTTGGCCTAAAATGTCTCAGAGAGAAGCGTCTGTGTTTTAAAGGTTATTTTGAACTTGGGAGGTTCTCATGTTTAGAGGAACTGTGGCCACTTTCTGGTTCTCCAGGGGCCCCTGTCAGGACGAGAACACTGTTGGTGGTCCCTGGGGTCCTGCAGCTCTGGATGGAAACAGCCCAGTAATGACTGGAAAAATGGGCTGAGGGACACCCATGAAGGAGAGGGAGACATGATGGATAGCCATACCAGGGGAGAAGAAAGAGAAGAGGAGAAGAGGAGAGAGAGCACGACTGGGGGATTAAATCTGTGTGTGTTCCTATATAGTTGAAAATGGATAATCTGACAGCCATATATTGTAGATGTACATATATGTGATGGAAGCACACACATATGCATTCAGGCTTCTGTGGGGAGAAAGGGAAGTTACATAGAGGGCATGCGTGTGAAGCTGTGTTGTTGCTGGTGTTTGTCCAAGAGAAAAAACCTACATTTTGAGTAAGTGGCTGAAATTTAACACTAGGTGATGTAACATTGAGAGAGGGGAAAAAGAGGACGGAGAGGACGAACAATAGCAAGGGGAGACAGTAGGAGAGGAGGTAGAGGAACTAAAGGAATTGTATAAGCTCCTTGTCGACAGCAGGACCTTTCCCCCAGAACTAGGAACCTTTTGAGGACCTCATTGCGTTTCGACTGCAGGGACCAGGGTCTAAATTAAGTTCCGGGGCCTTTTTACCCCCAAAAAAGGCCCCTGGTCGGAGGGGGTAATACTTTCTGAAAGTAGAGGAACTTTCAGGTTGGAGTTTGCAGGGATGACCTTCACTGATTGGTGAAACACACACAGCGACGCTGCTTCAACGCTTCAACTCGTGTACCGCTTCATTCATAAACAAGGAAGTACTCTAGTATCGATGTAGGACGAGGGGAGAATATTTCTCGTTGTTCGATAACATTTGAAAGTAAAATTAGGCTCTGCTGTTGGTTTCCTGACTCATTTAAAAAAAGACAGAGAGAAAAAGAGAGAGATTGTGCAAGCGAGCTTAGAGGGTGAGCGGTAGACAGAGAGAGAGAGAGAGAGAGTGAGAGAGAGACACACACACAGGGTGGTGGTGCTGTGAATGAGAGAAAAAAAAACTAGTGTCCGTTCTGTGCTACTGTAGAAACATGGCGGTGCAACATGGCGGACTCCGTGAAGAGGACCTGCTCCCTATGTAGATATGAAGGGCTCATTCTAAGCTAATGAAAACACAACGCTTCTTTGTTTTAGGTGATTATACACTAAAGAAAACATAGTTATGAATATTATATTCCATTTCTGCTATTAGATCCCCCTAAATGCTACACACTGGCCCTTTAAGTCGACATATTTCTTCTTCAAAAAGACTGTCGACTGAAAAAGACATCAATGGGACAGTTTTGTCACTCGCTACTGAGCAAAATAAGCCGAGCTCCCAACAAGAAATATGTTAACATGAACAAAATGTCAGGCTGAATAAACGATGAGAAATTAAATGGCATGATTTATAAGTTGCTCTTTCAACACTAGATCGTCTTTGCATGTGATCAAAATCTTGTATTTCGTGCTTCAAAATAGAGACATGCTATTGTTGAGTGACTCATTTGTAAAAAAAAATCCTTGAACCCTCTTCTCCTTCCATTCTTTTATCAATTCCACTCACATTTCCAGACTCTCAAACTTCCATGATAAAACTCCCAAACAGCATGACCACACTGCGCTGCTCAGATCTCATCTCATGCCTTTTCCTTACTCTCGTTCTCCCAAGAGCCTCAGCCCTCCCTCTCTTCTTTCATGTACCCCTCCGAGCAGAGAGAGAGAGAGAGAGAGAGATGAAGAGATACTGTATGTGTGAATAACAGAGGGAAAGAGCGCTACACACATACACTAGCAGCTCTGCCTCCTCCTCAGCCAATCACATCCATCCCTTTCCCCTCCTGGATCACACACACCCCTCCATTGAAGGAACAGTGGAAGCTTCCAGAGCGGGTCTGATTGCAGCTCCACTGTACTGTAAGCACAATAATCACACACTCATGCACACTGTAATTCACATTCATCACAGTTTACCAGTGTAATTGTTGGTTTGCGTTATGTTTAATAAACTCCGTTTGCTCTGTTTCATCCTGTGTGGCTATCTACTATGATACTATTTTCCACTGGAGTGACTCGTCTTCACCAAGGGACCATTTAAGTTTCATCCTATCTAATCTATTGTATATCCTGTCTTCATCACGGTGTAATATAGTCCCAAAGTCCCAAACCACCACATACTGTATATGCAGCATAATCAGTCATCATTTGCCTCCGACAGTGTTCAGTGTAAAATAGCAACGCAGCTTTGGAGAATTTCATCCATCAACATTCATCTATTAAAGGTTAAATGCAATAGCACCTGGAAAAAGAAGTTCAAGGTCATTTATCTTCATAATTACTCCATAATTACAGGTATATTTGTAAGCAACGATACACAACAAAGTATCCTGAAATATGAAAATAAAAGGTGGAAGTGAGTGTGGTGACATTTTCCCCCACATGCTCCATTATTTTTGAAGACACCTCCGAGTGTATTATTACATTTCTTCTTGTGGCCTATATAACCTTCACACTTACTGAGGGGAAAAAAAAGAGAGGGACTGGTAACGTGATATGAAGCATGGTGAATTATGGTTGCTATGGTTACCAGCAGGTAATATACGTACTGTTGCACACCGATTTAGGACAGTGGTTAAAACCTTTGACCCAATCACAAGTGAGTATTTTGCATGGTCATGGTTACTGAAGACTTCAAACTACAGATGAAGAATACAACATTTTGTTATGAGGGTGAAATTTTTACTCCCTCTGTGGGTCTCTGGAGTTACGCAACTCTACGCTCTGATTCCACCGGGCTGTGGGTTAAAAAAAATCTCACACATGGTATAAAGTATCAGAGGATGGGGATACCAGGTTGGAAAATGTATATTATCATTGCTTATAATCCGATGTAGTTCCTAGTATCCTACTGTGCTGCTTGATAGGCTTACACAGTGCACTCCATTCCAAACACTATCTCTCTCAAACTATGCGCTCCTGCACATTTGGAGTGAAACCACACTCCGATTAATGCATCTGAATAATTTATGGTGGCATGCGGAGGTAATTATCTAGTAATTCACTGAGAAAATGCAAAGATTAGAGAAAAAAAAAGAAAAGTCAACAAAAAATTGTCTGCTCTTTTATCCTGTTAATCATCTAGCAAACGCTGAGATTTGTCCCAAACCCCAAGTTATTAACAAGCGTGAATTCCCAATAGCTGCGACCATGTACGTGCATGCGTTTATGCATTCACATACACACTCACACTCACACTCACAACCACAAACACTTTCAGCCTCCTAAAGGCCTTTACACACCAGGGGTGTGACGAATTAACGACACGAAAATGCGAAATATTCGAATATTTCGCATCAAAACTATTCATACCGGCAGCAATGCGAATTTGCAGCAGCTGCAGAACTTTCTTGTTAAAAGGTTCGAATAGATTCATGCAACTACCAGGATCCTATTGATCCAGAGCACCATCTGGCAATCTGTCTGAAGTAAATTGTCATATAGCCTAAGCTACTGTAAGCTATTTTATTGACTTTCCTTTTAGTGAAATGCTTTGAATGAATTTGAGTTCCCTCTGGTAAATAGTTACGCAGTGTACTGTATATGTCTAGGGCTTTTATTGTGAAAGGTAAAAACGGAAGAGTGGATCGCTACCTTTGTCGAGGTTGAAAGGAGTAATAAAGTTTGCCTTCTTGGTTCAGACCAAGGAGCCTCCGTGTTGTTGAAAATGTCCGTTCCACACAACGTGATCGGTGGATGCCTTTATTCGCGGTACGAGAGCTCAGAAGAATCAACCTCAATAATATTCGCATTACGTACTCATGACAAAAACAACAGTTTGAAAAAATATGACAGAGTGAGCTATAGCATAGAGTAGAGATTGTGGAAAGATTGTTTCGTCAACTACCGTTTCCAAGGTCAATAATGAACCCTAAAGAGCTCAGAACAATCTATCGTTCCTTGACAAACGGGCAACTCCATCTGCTAATGAAGATCATGTGATACAATAACAGCTAATGAGAGGACCTTATGGTGAGACACATGGATCACGGATTATGCTTTCAGGATGATAATGACTACATTTTCAGATTCAACACGAAAACAAGCATGCAGATATAATGAAGCAAACAAATGCTCAACACGGATATGATGACCACCGGGATGTAGATTGCAGCCACTGTTGGTGCTGCCGCTGACCCGTTGTGTCTCTGCAGCCTTAAACGGACAATAAAGCTTTGTCAGTCCAATCCGCTGTGCCTCACGCACACAGCTTTAGATAGGGAAAACGCAATTCCCCGACAGAAAGGAAACTGACAAAGAGATGAACAGAGACACAGAGTGACAGGACGAGGGAGATAGAGAAGAAGAAGAAGAAGAGGAGAGAGAGAGAGAGCGGGAGAAAATCCCTCCATGTTCTCAGAGCGAGCTATATATTTCCATTACGCTCGCTCTGACAGCTTCCCGATATCATC
>CAKALU010068773.1:3797-20499 GCA_916700995.1 Hozukius guyotensis | reverse complement strand
AAAGCATGCCCAAAAAAAAAAAACATATTATACAAGAACACTTTAAATCTAACATATCAAAGATTCAGTCAAATATAAAGTATGAATCACATAAATCATCCAAAGAAACACACATAGAAGAAGTTGAACAAAGAAATGGTAATATGACTTGCCCAAAAGAGTTTACACATCAAAAGCAAGTACAAACTAGCAATAGGCCAGAATTTCTATTGATACCTACAACAGGAAAATCAACACAAAGAAAAGAAAGAAAACGCATGATAAAAGGTGGGAATCATCAACAGATTTACATTTGCAGTAGCTATGTAGTCTGTATGTATGTAGGTGTGTCCTTCGTTTTTCCTGAGTACCGTCCATCCGATCTACTCCCCACTTGGTGGATGTCTTGCTGGGGACCCAAGGACGTGCAGAATTGAAGATGGTGCAATTTAGATATGCAATTAACATTAAACTTTGGCGGGGCTTCCAGGCTCTGCAGACTGAGCCAATCATCTCAACCACAGCAGGCATTTATGCCTGGGCCACATCGCCTACCTCTACCTGTGCTTTATAGATACCTTGCACACGCGTGGTGTCCACACAGACAGCGTTGTCGCCAGCCCTGTCTGTCTACATTGAGTTTGCCTCTGACAATGGCCATCAATGATACAATTTTTTATTTAATTTAATTTATATTTAGTTTAGACAGAAAAAGGTTAAGAAATGTGTGCTCAATTAAAAAATAAATAAATTCCGTGACATATTCTACAGATAGACATTGTGTCACGGTACAGAGAGCAGGACAGGCAGGAAGGACCCAAATGTAGACTCCGAGATGGGAAGATACTATAATAACGTGAATCTTACAGATTCGAAAAGGCAGGTAGGTACAACTGGCAGATCCAGGCAAACAAAACTCCTTACAGTAACAAAATAGAAACCAACAAAGGAACTGAGGGGGTATAAATAGTGACAGACTAACTGGGGAAGTGAGAACAGGTGAGTGCAGGTGGGACTGCTAATGAGGGACAGGTGAAACTGATCATGTTTGGGGAGACAATCACTTTTGCTGCTGACTTTGCAACCAAACTTTTCTTCACTTCCCTGGAGTCAACAAGCGCTGAGCGATTTTTCGAGTACACTGCAAGCTGCACTTCCAGGGGGCTAAGCAATCCGCCTGCTCCGAATGGCCACGCTCTATGAATGGGCACGGCCCCCGGACAATGCTGCAAGCAGTAATACTGGGAGCCAAGCAATTGGCCCCGGTCCAAACAGGCACGCACTCCGAATTACCACACCCCGAATAGGTACTGCACTAGTAGAAAGAAATTGGCAGCTCTACTTGGAGAAAATTTTGAAAAAAGGAAACTTTTGGTTAAAAGGCTTCCTACATAACATTTCAGTGAAGGACAGCAATTTCCAATGTGGTTCATAACCCAGTTTTATGTCAGATCAACCACTGAGATCTGTTGCAGATTGCACCTATCACCCCGGTAGCTGAGAGCAAAATCCTGAAAGAAATGCAGTCTTATATGTCTGATACATTGTTTCTTCAAACAGCCAATCGCAGCATCAGAAACCAAGGTGGTTACAGCTTACTGTTGGATATGCCAGTCTGCACTCAGCAGGACATGGAAAGTTTCAACTTAATGCTGTAGTCAGTGGAATGGAAATGTACAGTATGAGAGGTGTGGATGCTTGAGCTGATGTGATACAGATTGGCTATAGACAGAACTAAATTGGCTATAGACAGAACTAAATACTAGCAAACCTCCTTGAACCACAGTTCCATACTAATTAATCAAATAGGATCTGACAACTGTCAGTGAATGAAAACAAGGCCAACTTTTTGTTTTTAGATTAGCTTTAACAGGCTTCATCACACTCAGACAAACAGATGTATTTCCACCCACTAGCTGGTGACAAGCAGATGGTCAGATAGTGAGATTAGACGGAGATGCTGTGAAGGGAAGACACAAGTGATTGAAAATTGCTGGACAATTGGGTGTTTCAGGCACATTAATTGGACGAGCCTCGGGGCTAGATTCAGTTATTCTGATACTCAATTTTGTTATTATGTTCAACATTTGAGCCGGCACTGTCAGACTGCCCTCCTGCTGTTTCCCTTGATGACCATCCCATTAACTTAGCACTTGGGTTTATTAACCTGATGATCTTTCCGAGAGTGACAATTCTCCCTCTTAGTGCTTCTGAACTGGCCTCTGGGGCCCTTGAGGGGGAGATCTCCAGGAAATGATTGAATATTTAAAAATAACTGTTTCTGCTAGTTAACTAGCTAGGAAGACTAAAAATTGTGTAATGCAAACTAAAGCACAAAACTGTGCTGATTGGCATTTAAGAACAATGTCTTACTTTAAATAACACCCCCTGCATAGCCAAGTACAAATAACTACCCTGTCTGCATTGTCAATTACATTACAAGCTTGACCTCATAGTCACATAGAGGTGTGAGGTGGGCAGATATTTTCTTGGCAGTAAACAGTGTTAGATGTAAACCATGAGTACAAAAGTTAACAGTTATTAAATGACTAAAGATTAATATTCCTGTATCTAAAAACTGTTCACTGTCAATATATTTGATTTTTTTTCATATAATAGCTGCCCCTGGCAATGCAAGCTTGACTAAAGTTTGTATGGTCCATGTATTTTATAGGCAATTAAAAGCACTTGGTAAATGTTAAGGGAAAAGCACGAGACAGACAAGCACGAGACAGACTTTCTAAATGTGTAACTAATACTATAATCTTTCTCAACCAACAGCTTTAGTATGATGATGTGATATGAGCCAAATAATAACATGACCCAACAGTTCCAGCAGCCCGTTATTCCGACTGCCCAATAGTCCGACAACCCGTTATTAAGAATACAAACACACATTGGGACCCATTGTTCCGAAAATACACACTCTTCCTGCACTGCCGTCTTAATGCACGGGCTAAACAGGGTGGTGCAGGGAGACTGTTTATTTTCGGAACAACAGGACTTTGTGTGTTTGAATTCGGAATAACGGGTCGTCGGACTAATGGATTTCGGTCTAATGGTGCATTTTGGACTATTGGGCTGTCAGAATAACGGGCTGTCGGAACAATGGGCAGTCCCCACAATGATGGGGTATCAAGAAATAAAATGAGCATGGGCATGACAATTGCTTGTTTGCCTCCCAATGTCCCAACTAAGACACTAGCTTGTCAGAACTTGTCTTCTCTCGACTAGTAACTTCTACAGCATGTTTCGTGATGTTGACCAATAAGAGCACAAAGCACTCTTCCATGCACAACTGTAAACATGGAGATCTAAATGAGGAATCATGGTTTATGTTAATTCAGTCAGGACCACTTTAGTCAAAGAAAAACTTTATTTCCATTTGCAGTAATATGCATATTGGCGGTATGGCTCTGCTCTGGGACCTCCCTGCCCATCCAAGCGCATACGTGGAAAGCATAAGGCAAGGAGAGCAAACCTCCTTGCCCTTCCATGTGCATACATAGAAAGCCAAAGGCAGAGAGAGCAGCAGGAAAGACCTCCCTTGGGTACAGAACAGAGCCAGCATCAATGACAACAGAAATTACTTTATTAAGTCAGACACAGTATTAAAAGGAAGTGCTGTGGTGGAGGTGGGTTTGCGAGCGCCTTGTAGAGGAAGTAGCAATGGTAGGCAGGCTGAAGCAGCTTAAATAAAGCACCCTGTATGAGATTTGCCAATTGAATGCATGGAGGGGAATCAGCTGATCCATCAGCTGTTTGGGCTGGCTAAAGATCAGCTGCTATCAGCTGATAGAGCTGTGATATGAGCAGAGCTTGACTTCGTGGCCTGCCTGAACTAAGATTTTTGTTCACCTTTAAGCATTTGACTCCCTCAGTTCAGGAGCATTATACTGCATTAATCACACATGTGGGTATGTATGTATACTAGTATATGCTGTGCACCCACACACTCACTGTCTTTCTACTGACTGGGAAGCAAACAAAAAGAGCCCACCTGCACCGCCAAGTGATCATGAATGGTTTTAACTTCACATTCATTCTGTGCTGTTAATTAAATTTCCATAAAATCTGCAAAGGAAATTGTTGTGTGAATATTAGGAGTCGGGCTCAAATATGCAAAACACAAACAAGGTCTAGACAGTCGATAGTGCCTCCAAAGAAGTACTCTGATATCACTGGGATTTGGAGGCAGTGTGTGCAACAAACTGGGCAGCAAAATGGCCATGCCTTTGGTTATTCTTTAACAAACTGTAAACACATTAACAGTTAATAAGTTAATAAACTTTGATTTTTTTATTATTATTTAACCTTTCACAAACCTTTCATGATTTCACACACAGCTACTTTTGACCCTATCTTGTTTTCATAGAGAGCATGTTTTCCAGGCACGGTCAACTGGTAAGAGGCCCCGGGGGAAGACCCAGAACACGCTGGAGAGATTATATATCTCAGCTGGCCTGGGAACGCCTCGGGGTCCCCTAAGAGCTGGAAAACGTTGCTGGGGAGAGGGACATCTGGAATTCCCTGCTAAGCCTGCTGCCACCATGACCCATCCCCGGATAAGTAGAAGAAAATGGATTGATGGATGGCTGGAGAAAGCAGATTTTGTGATGGATTTAATGAGTGAGTGGATATCACCCAGGCTGCAGACTTCTGGTGATAGGCAGATGGAGCAGCCGCCCACATGGAGGAAAAGATCTCCAACCTTCCGGAGCAGCGATTTTGGAAGCCACAACCACAAGCTCTGTTTTGTTGCTATTTAGTTTAAGTAAGTTAGATGAAATCCAAGGTTTTTATGTTGTGCAGGCAGTTTAGAAGGGACTGTGGAACTGAGTGGATGGTTTAGTGCAGAGGTACAGCTGTGTCGCTGGCATCGCAGTGGAAGCGTAGGCTGTGGTGGTGAATGTTTCTGACCGAGGGGGAGCATAGAGATGGTAAAGAGGAAGGGTCCAAGCACAGATCCTTGGGGATCGTCTTGGTCGACCGGGATTGGGGTGGAACTGGAGTCTCGACACGTTCTCATCCCAACTCATCACATACCGCCGCTTTGTCATGCCCCTTGGCGTCATGCCCCTTCCTTGGCATCCTGCTATTTTTGGCATAAAAACCACTATAGTTATCCTTGGAGTCACTTTAGGATTAGCCAACAAAACCACTTTAGTTAGGTTTAGGAAATAACTCCATGGTTGGGCTTAAAACTACTACGTTGGTAAAGTGATATGACACCAAATGTTGTGAACATGGGACACAAACAAACAGCTGATTGTAACGTGACGCACTGGACATGAACAGCGGTCTCCTGGATGAAAGCCTTGGTTTGTAGTGTGCACTGAAGCCATACTGAAGGGATTCGTAGAGCTCATGGGTGGACATGTGCTGATGGAGTTGGGCAGCAACTGCTCTTTCTAGGATCTTACTGAGAAAAGGAAGGTTGGAGATCGTCCAGTAGTTGGGGATGTCATATACTGTAGGTTCAGGCCTACAGCTTTTTGAGGATAATGGGGACTGTAGCCATTTTGAAGCTGGAGGGTACCTTGCCAGATTCCAAGGAGGATAACATTCATAATGTTTAGCAAATTGAATTCCATCCACGGATATAGACAGTGGTGAATTATGATCATTGCCTCTGCCTGTCTTAACTGTCTCATTGATTTTTGAACACATGGACATATTACAGACCTACATTTCCACTGAGGACAAACCGTCCCCCCCCAGAGACTGATGGCCTGCTCACCAATGCAGCAGTTATCCATCTTTACCCCCTCTATATTCCTGCCAACCACAACACATCAACACAACTCCTCTGTTTAGAGAGCTGACAGCCTCACAGTCATACAGGTGACAACCAGTTCCCACTCCAACCATACACATCTTTTCATTACATGCCATTACCGTCACCTAGCAACCTGTATATGTGTGTTCGTGTGTGTTACATAACACTCTGTTTGTTTGTTTGCGTGTGTGTGTTGAAGTATTTGTGTGCATTACTGTCACTTAGCAATCAGCCAACATCCTTTCATAGCATCTCCAATGGAAATGTTTTGCAGCATGCCAGTGAATAATAGAGCGCCAGAGCTAGTAAATAGGGACACTTAATGAAGACACAGTCCCTGACACAGCCACTCACGCTGGCACTGATGGACCCAGGTTTGAATGATGGCATGGATGTTATGTAGATGTGCAGATTGAGCTTTCCATACAATAGGTTTATATGCTCAAGCAATTTGATTATGCAGCTGTGGCCACTTTCTGGTGCTTAAAGGGAAAGACACTTTAAAATGGTTCCAATATGCAAAAGCAACTGTTGGCTTTGTCTCATTCTTTCTTAGGAGCATTAGATAGTTTGGCAGATTTGTTTTGTTCCTGTGCCTAAGTGATTAAAAACAATTAGTTGTTAAATTGAAAACAAAATAAATTGAATCATGATGTCAGATGAAACAAGATATGCAGAAATATAAAGAATAACATCTTGGCGCTGTTGGCCTTAGACTTTGCGTGCAATGAATGGTGATGCCATTCCATACAAAGTCAATGAAAAGACACAAGTGAATGTTAGTACTGTTGTAGAGCCAAAATAGATTTTTTTGTTACTGTGGTTATATAAAGTGCTGTTAGATTGCTGCTAGTCCCCCCCGTTAATACAGTGGCGTGCCTCCCTTTTGTGTGCGACAAGCGGGAGAGCAAACCATTTTTTGACTGCAGTGAAAATGTCCCTTTGGAAAGGCTAAACACCATCAAATATGGATTGAAGCAGAATATTTCATGTTGTGAATTTTGGTAATCATCTATTGTTTATTCAATGACTTTTGGACTTAACAACGCTCTGCAACTGCTCGTTCCAAAAAAAGAAACAAGCTGTGTTGCATTTTAATTAGGGCTGTACCGAATGCCATTTCAAAAGTATTTTACATTCAAAGCTTCTATTGAGGTTTTCGAATGTCTGTTGCCATCAACCTAAAAATAAATGAAAACCCCTTGAACAAAATCCTCAATTAGAATAAAGTGATTCATCGGATTAAAATAGCTAGTCTTATTTGGTTAATTAAATCAACTTAATTTAATGAATAGTTTCGTTTGATTGCTGCTAGACCACCCACCACAGTGAGAACTATGTTTTTGAAAGGCTTAACGCCAATAAATGTGGATTGAAGCAGGATAGTTTGTTAAATAAAAACGTTGTGAATTTTGGAAATGATTACAGGTATCTTTTGGACTTTACAATGCTCTGGAGTTATTGAAAATGTTTGGATCACACTAGTCAGAAACAATCCTATGTGCACAATAAACAGATGGCAGGACAACAAATATACAGTGTATATATAACCTAATGTTGGGAACCACTGCTTTACAGGGAGTCTGGAGCCGATCCCACGATGCAGCTGACATTGGGCGAGAGGCGTGGGTACACCCTGGGCAGAATGCCAGGGCTTACACATAGAGACAGACAACCATTCATGCGCACATGCACACTTTACAATTTACAGTCACCAATTACCTAAACTGCTTGTCTTTGGAGGACCCGGAAGACCCGGAGGACCCTGAGAAAACCCACAGTGACACAGGGAGAACATGCACTTGCACTTACCTGGATGCTTTATGTCTTCATGTTATGAGTGTACAGAGACAAGAAGAAAAGGGAGAGATGCTGGAGGAAAATTCCTCGTAAATTTTGAAGCCAGATAGAATCTGTCACACAGAGGTACATATGCATATTTCCAGCTAGCTACAGCTAACGTCTGTTCAGCCAACCCGGTCTCACGGGAAGACGTATTAATACCACAACATTACACGGACATTCAGCATGCATTTTAGCCTTTTCGTGTGTTATTTTTACACCATGCCAATATCCACAGTTAGCTTTAGGCAAGAGAATTATTTAGTTAATGTAAGGAAAAGCGTCATGGTTGGGCTTAAAATAAGTAAAACACATATGGAAACAACTACGGAAAACACGTCACAAATGTAAAAAAAAAAACATGTGACAATCGTCATGTGACAAACGTCGTCAGTAATGTACATTACAAAACAAAACACTGGTCAACAACAGTCTCAAACATGGGTCTCCTAGTTAAATGTCCTGTGTTTGTTGGACTCATGCAACTCCCCACACACACACACCAAAAGTGGTCTTTCTAATTTTTTATATATCACTAACTCTTATAGTAGCATTTATATGCGGATGCATTAACATTGCAGCCAGTACAGGATACATGGCGTATAAATGACATGCGGAAATCAAGAAGGGCATACTTTTTGCATGCTAAACGCCTCGCGTATTATCGTGGCATTTATTTGCCTTTTCGTGCAAACGGGCTGGTACAGCTGGTGCATTAGCTGCTTGTGGCGCATGAACACAGAGCGCAAAAACTGTTGATCCTGCAAAACCCCAAAGTATATTCAATGCCAACGTTTTTCAAATTAGCTTGGTCAGCTTGAAAGGTGCTTTAACACTCTGAGGCATGTATCCTATTAAAAGACATGGAGAGTAAGGCTGGCTCCTGTGTACTATTCAAATGGAAATTAGTTCTGGTATATTAAGAACGAGCAACCGCTTGTTGGTTTAGCCTTCTCCCTACAGCGTTCTCCCTTGCACTTATGGTCAGTTTGTCACTGACATGTCTTGAGAAAGGTCCTTGTGACCGATACGTTGACTCTTTTTAGATAAATCAATGAAAAGGTGATAAGTGTGTGCGGGAATTGACTTTTTTCCTTTGGAATTGGATCTTCGGTGGAATTAATTCCCCGCACCACAAAGGAGACAATGCAAGTGGTCTTCTACTCAGTTAATCACTGAAACCATCTAATTGCTGCCAAATGTCTCTCTTCACTTTAACTAAAGATGTTGTCTGCTTTGTGAATACTGAAGTCACTCTAGATAATATCATCTACAAAATGCCCTAAGTGTGAATACCCTAACAGGTTTAATGTGTATTTTGACTAAGGCTAATTATCCCAGTTTTGCATCAGATGGTTGAAATGTTCTAACAGCTCTAGTGTTTTTTTTTTTTTTACTTGTTTTATATATGAATAAGACTTCCAGCACTGCATTAAATTCAAACATGTCTTCATAAGACTTTTTCTAGGATTTTTCCCTCCCCATGTTTAAGTTATCACTCATTATTAATTGATACGCTAGCTTTGTGGAAACAATCCTTTGTTATAAGACATTTTTCATCTAGATAAAACTAGATTCATCCAGTAAAAGATGAATTTAACATCAGGGTTTGGTGTCAGCCTCAGAATCAAGGAGGCAAAGCTTCTATCTGGAGCCGTCACTTTGCACTGACGTTCAGCAGTCATACAGGAAACATCCATGAGAGGAGGCAGACGTAACAATTTCTGCTCTGACAGTAGCCTCAACATACCTGACTGCACTGCAGCTGGATGACATGCTGAGTTTTTTTCCCCTCGTCTTTCTTTTTTTTTTTTTTTTTTTGACTGGAAACTCTCCCTTTCTTACCATTACTGTCACTCTGGCCGTCTGCTTTCTCTCTTTCTCTCTTTTTCTATATATCAAGCAGCTGGATGCAACAGGATCTTTGGGAGTTTAGGAAGTCATTCTGGGAAATGTAGAGACTTGACTTCCAAGTAGACATGGCAGAGGCAAAAAAAGACACAATTAGATTGCAGTATTTCATCCCAAAATAATATATGTTGAAAGAATTCACCTATACATATAAATATTTGTGAGGCTTTGAGTCTGACTTAACTGATTTAGTTAATCTTTTTGCTAAATATGCGTCTGATGTGTAAATAATGTAATGTAATAGTGGGCCTTTCTTTGAATGCCCTGTAGCGTTAAACCCACACACAAATGTACTAATCTTAAGTGCTCCTTAGCCTACAGTAGTAGCAAGCTGGTTAGCCGAACATGCTAACAATTGCAGCTTATGCTTTAGCAGATGAACAATTTGATTATTCCATTCCTTACTAACTTGTTTTGGAAAGACTAGAATTAAAGACATCATGGCCTATGTGTGTGTCCATACAGTATCTGCCAATCTTAAAGGGGCATTTCTGATGTATCTAAAAATACCTTTTTTTGTTTCAGTAAAAAAAAAAAAAGTTAATCACTTTGATCTCTTGACTAATTCTATTTTCAGTTGGTATTTTATAAAGCCCTGTTTTGATTGATTTTACTTGCCTCCTGGCTCACCAAGGAGCAAGAAAAAGAAAAGTGCTTCCATGTACATGTCAGAGAAATTATAGATGTTTGAATATAACAGAAAATGTCATGGCCATTTTAAAATTACAACAATGCACTTTCTAACCTCAACATAAGCTGTTTTTTTTTTTTCAAATAAAAACGCTGTCCACCAAAACATCCAACAGCCCATTCGAGTTATTGGAGAAACTTAAAGAAAACCGCCACTGGCTCTGTCTCCCAATCCTAGCCGTTTGAAAAATGAGGGCAAGTCAAAGTTAATAATTATATTAAAAGCCTGCCCTGGTGATACATTCTCTTTTGACACATCCATTCGTCATGCTTGTGTAGTGAAATGTTTCCCTCTGATAAATATTTTCAGGGATCAGAATGGAGGGCTGTGAAACATTATTGGGAGAGACTCATTGATATTTTCCCCACAAGGCAACAGTCGGCATTTAAGAGCACTATGCTAAATAAAAGGATATTGATTTGCCTAAATGAATGCCTGGCCTAACCTTCAGGAGTGCATGAATTGAGGGCAAGTGTCCTGTAAATTACTCTTGGCAGACAGCCTTTAATATCTGCAAGGAGCACGGTGATAATTCTACGCATTGTGGACATTGTGATATACTGTACTGTACATCATGTAATATCAGTGCTCTGGCTCTCCAGCTGAGCAGAGTAAACTTTTGTTTTATGACTTGGGAGCAGAGACCAAAAGGAATGCTGTAGGTTGGCAGAAAACTTGACAGTTTCTCGACCTCTATTTTACTTACAAAATTGCTGACTTTGACCTGTACTAGCTGCAGTGTGGTTTTATAGGTCCATGTGGGACCGGGCTTGTAAACAGAAGATGAGACAATAAATTCCTACTCTGTGAAACCGTCAAGTGATTCAGTTGCGGCTGTTGTGATGCTCCTGGATATACAAAACCTGAAATATGGCTCAGCGGAAAGACAGCAATAGTGTCGGACATGCCGCATGTAAAACTTTTCTTTTTAAAAGTTATTCCTGGCTCATGTCGATGATGGTCTTACAAAACCACAGAGGTCATTCCCGACCGGCTGTCTCTTCTCAGATCTGACACTTTCTGCTTCCTATATTCACTATACCGACCACTTGACAGACACAGTTCTTTGATACATAGATGGCTTCACAGACTCAGATACATAATTGATGTTCAGATGATGGTGAGATGGTAGACTTTCAGAATAAAGCAGCAGAGCAACGGCTACATCCATATGAACACTTTCTATTTTCACTAAAGTATGCAGATGCTTAGCAGTGGAACTGCTTTGTAACACAATGCAGACGTACTGACCACAAACTGTAGAGGATACTGAGTCGCTTTCAGTTTGACCCACATTTGTGATTGAAATACAATTATAAAATGGCTGCAGTTAGTATAGAACATCTTGAATTAATACTTTGTTGATTATTTTAGCCCTCCTTCCACAGACAATGGAAGATGAGGATTTCCTCATGATGCTTGGAAACAATTGACCGTGTGACTGATGTGACTGCGCTGAAAAAACTAAAATTATAAACCTGGTGGACCAAATGTACCTGGCCAAAAAGCAAAAAAAGACTTGGTCAAAACCAAGTATATGGCTTGACCGTGTATGGTCTGTCTGTGAAGTTGTGGCTAAATTGTTATACAAATAGTCAGTGGTCATGTCTATATTGTTAAATCCAGCGGTACATGTCCTACAGGTCCGGCGAGGACACTAGGGGACGCGTTGCTCTACTCAACCAAAGAACGTATATTGCCAAGAAGTTAAAGTCAATTGTTCGTTCCATTGCAACGTCAGTGCCAAACAGAAAAGCTACGCCTCCGCCATTTTGGAGTAAAACGTCCGCCTACAAAGTGCCGTCCAACGGTAAAAAAAAATAATTTCTATTCTGTTGTCATATTCTACCGAAATGGCCTGTGTTGAACAATAAAATCGTAGAAATATAATCAGCGTTTTCAGTCCAAAGTGGCGGCAGCGTCTGTAGTCAAATATACACAGAATTTAGTCTTTTTGTTTATACACTCCTTGAATCAACTGGCTGTTCGAGCAGTGACGTACCCTATCGTGAAATGCACCTGATTGGTCCCTGATTTTCTGCTCGCCGTTTCAAACAGGAAACAACACGGCGGCCTGCTTGTAAACTTTCTGTTATTCCGTCTCAACAATCCACCGAAATCTACTTCTTAAAACATTTTAAGCAATAAATAGGCTATGCCACCGTTGAATCTGGTCTCATTTTAGAACTAAATTTAGATCGCCTAGTTTGACAGCTTGGTCCAAGTTTCGTGAACCAGACGTGTCACGCTGGACGGGTTAATTTGCATAATGGACTGTTCCCCGCCTCTTTATTTTGAACGAGCAACGCCCAATGAGGAAACTCCAACACTCGGCCGACCAATTGTGCAACTTCGTCCTCTGCTCGTCTAGCCACAAATTCAAACACAGACTTGCCATGGCACGCAAAATTACCACTGGCTTAGATATATGGACTAAAAAGGTTCTCACAGCTTCCTTTCTTGCAGTCAGTGCTTGCTGTTATTTGACCTCCCAGGATGATAAGGCTGAACACACACTCCTGAACCTATAGCAAACGGTTCACCCACACACTGCTCAGTCTATTGATACTATTGTGGAGGAGTGTACAGAAGAATGGGATCACAAAAGAAAGACATTCTCACCATTATTACTGATAATGGAAGCAACATGTTCGCTGCTTTTCATTGGGACGGTGAAGAGGACACGAGTTCTGAGGATAACAATTCTTGGAATATCACAGAGAAGAAGAAGGTCAGTCTTTATACTTATACATGTAATGTGTGTGCCCAACACAATACCCAATGCACAGCCTTCCCACATACTGTGACTATTCACTGTTAAGATATTTTTCCTAAAATTTGATCTGCAATCAGCATTTTTAATATTTAATGTGGTGATAAATTATGTGCTAATGTATAAAATAAATTCTTCCTGGGAGGATTTATAAAAAGTCTGTGTCGTCTGTGTTCCACTTTCCATTAGGTACAGAACCTTGGAGAGGACCTACTCATACCCTTCAGCTTGTGGGCAACATGATCCAGAGGGAACACACGGGGGCATCTGTTGCTCAGAGGTAGAGCAGGTCACCCACCAATCTGAAGGTCGGTGGTTTGATCCCCTGCTCCTCCAGTTGCATGTCGAAGTCTCTTTGGGCAAAATACTTGACCCCAAATAGCCCCTGAAGGTTGTGCCATCGTCGTGTGAATGAGTATTTAGATTAGATCCTGATGGGCAGGTTGACACCTTGCATGGCAGCCTCTGCCATCAGTGTATGAATGTGTGTGTGAATGGGTGGATGCTGACATGTAGTGTAAAGTGATTTCAGTTGTTGGAAGACTAGAAAGTCGCTATATAAATGCAAGTCCATTTACCATTTACCATGGCTAAAGGACTGCTGGACAAAGTCAGGCACCTCGCAAATCATCTGTTGCCACATAGCGGTCTGTTCAACCAGATGGTCCAGTTCTTATTTAATGATCTCTCGTTTTCTTGAAGTGAAGGACTATCTTACATCCATAGCCGACACCATGGACAGGGACAGCCTGCTAACCAATGAGTGGAAGAAGGTGGTTATCCTCAAAGATTTGCTGCGAAAGCAATTCCCTGTTGTGCCTGCAGTATTGGACTTGAGGGAGTCAACAGTCTGAGGTCTCTCTAGCTCATGCCAGGAGCTACAGGGACATAGCTACCCTGGCACAGAAGATGAGTGCAAATATGGATCAAGAAGCACATTGTAAAGAAGTGCTTTGCTTGAGTTAAACAACATCTTAATAGTGTGATGGCTACCAGAGATTGTTTTCACTGTCGAAACTTTGTGTATAATATTCTTTTCAATTTTATTAGACCTACTACTTTTATTTCCGTTGTTCAAAAGGCAAGTTTGTCATGTATTTTGGGCAACCAAAAAAGTGGTTTCAAAATCTTTTATTGTCTGTACAGCTCTCATTGCTTTATTCATCCATCCATTATCTGAGCCGATCCCAGCTGACATTGGGCGAAGGTGGGAAACACCCTGGACAGGTTCCCATTGTTTTATAATAGTTCTAAAGAGAGTAGTTGGCCCCAGGCCAGTTGTTGAATCGTGTTGATTAAAAAATAAATATGCAAATCAGAACATGTTCCATATCTGGATGTATTCCTTGAATTGATACCATCTGACCACAACGCAACAACGTAACGCAACAACGTAACGCAACAACGTAACGCAACAACATAACGCAACAACGTAACGCAACAACGTAACGCAACAACGTAACGCAATGTAACAAGCGTAACAACATTATGTAACAAGCGTAAAGTCAACGGCACCCCCCAAAGAGACTCTCACGCTATTAATATTACGTCATTTGCTCCGACCGTCGCTTTGGCGCTACTGCACCTGCTCTATGGGCCTAATGACTGTGGAAGATCGCCTGAAGATCCGGGTACTTTATCACCTGGCAGTCGAGCCATTATGGCTTCATGCGTCACTAAACAACTCTCATAGAACGGTACAGGAGCCCGCCTGCAACGCTCACTTGACATAACGGTCGCTCGATATATTATATCACTTATATCACTCAACGTATCCGTGGTTTGCAGAAACGTACAATGCCAAAAAAATGTTCCTGTCAACCGGGCTGCGTACAGATATGAGAGTAGTATACATTTTCTTATCTTGCTTATTTTCCAAAGAGTTGAACTATTTCTTTGATTTAGTATTATACTATTATATTATTGGAACAGTATTTTGCAGAAATTGCCACCAAGATAACACACATTAGAAGTAAAGACATTAGGTATTGAATTTTTTTTTTCCTGTTGATAGTTTTTCCGGAGGCTATTGGAACAACTGCAACTTCCACATTTGCTTTGGCGTGAATCATGACGGTTGTTGCTTAGCTCTGGCAAAGAGATGGCTTTAGTGATTGAGACACGAAAAGGTTCAAAACACTTAAACTTCCTTTTCTGGGCTGGCAAGGCCGTGCACACCGACTTCCTTAGGCAACACTGAAATGTGCTGCTCTTGCATGATAAAGTCATTCATCACTCTCTAAAGATTTAGGGTGCATTCCATTTGCACCCCTCCACCCTCTATCATTAGTCACCATCATTATGTTTCAAACACGCCGGAGCTTTTTTATGTCTCCTTGCCTCTGCTCTCTGTGGATCGAGATAGAGACGGTGGCAATATAGATGAGACAGGGCACGGTGCCGGTTTAGAAACTCTAAAGAGCGGTCAGTCAATGCAGCAGCTGTATCACTGTTATTTAGAACAGATGGGGAAAACAGCAACAACTCAGTGCCAAATCCTTTTCACAAAATGACATTTTAATAATATGATATTCCTAGATGTTTCCATCAGCTCCCAACTGGACTGAATGCATGACTGTTTACACCTGATACCACGGCAACAACAAGTGCATGCCACGATGGCTGCCTCAGATGTTTTTATTTTATTCAGTCTGTTCACTTGTCACTTCCCCAAGGCCCATGCATTTCTAAGGAACTCTTCAGACTTTCCCTCCGGTCCCAGTCACCTGAGCCCAACTTCCACCTGCTCACCTGTTCCTCATTCCCCAATTACCCCCCCACAGTAATTAAACTGGCCCATCTCCACCTGCTCCTGGCCAGATCAACTAACACAGGTACTCAACAACAACCACATCTTTGAAAAATTTCAATCTGGTTTCCGGAAACTACACAGCACAGAAACTGCCCTTCTTAGAGTCACAAACGATTTACTGATGGCTGCAGACTCTGGTGCATGTTCTGTGTTAGTGCTGCTTGACCTAAGTGCAGCATTTGACACCATCGACCATTCCATCCTTATCGACAGATTAAATCAGTGGGCAGGCATCACTGGAGCTGCACTAGACTGGTTCTCCTCTTACCTGTCCAACAGGACATTTTTTGTTTCAGTTGGGGAGTTTAGCTCCAAAACCACAGAGAACAGTCATGGTATTCCACAGGGATCAATCCTGGGACCTGTTCTTTTTACACTGTACATGTTGCCTCTAGGTCAAATAATCCGTCGTCATAACATCGCCTTCCATAGCTACGCTGATGATACACAGCTCTACATATCATTTAAACCCTCTGACACCAATAAATTAGCATCACTCCAGAGCTGCCTTAATGATTTAACAGGTTGGATGTCGCAAAATTTTTTAAAACTCAATTCTGATAAGACCGAAGTACTCATCATTGGCCCAGAACACATCGCAAACCAGGTACAGCCTCTCCTTGGCCCCCTTACTCCCAACGTAAAATCAGCCACAAGAAATCTGGGTGTTATACTTGACAGTAACCTGAGTCTAGAGCACCATGTTAAAAAAGTAGTCCAGTCGTGTTTTTATCAACTACGAAATATCTCGAAAATTCGATCAGTTCTCTCTTTTAAAAACACGGAGAAAATTATACACGCCCTGATATCCTCCCGTCTTGATTATTGTAATGCCTTGTACACCTGCTTAAATAATCGAGCAATTGAGCAGCTCCAAATAGTTCAAAACTCTGCAGCTAGACTGCTAACCAAAAC